>VZTQ01003647.1:0-73904 GCA_013400755.1 Pelecanoides urinatrix
ATTCTATGATTCTAATCCAAGGTTTTCTGTAAGATACTGCTGTGTCCTGAGAGTTGAGGGCATCCAGTTTTCCTTGAAACATCGGATGCTTTCTCTGTGTGTATATGTATTTCTGTGCACATATGGATTCACCAAGGTCTGAAGCTGAGTTTTCCTACATTTCCCACCTGTCTTCATCCCTCATTCTCTGCTACAGAGGCCTGTCCCCAGCCTCAGCCTAGGGCTGCAGTTTCTCTCCAGTTCATCAATCCTGAATAATAGCCACAGGGAGAGGGGTGGAAGGAAGTGGACTGGGCCAAATGGTGCCCAGTGTCTGCACTGAAGAGGAGTTGAAAGCTGGCATTTTCTCTATTGTAGAACTCCTTGCGTTTTTAATTGTAGGACTTTCCAGTTGAACTGGTTTGAAGGAGTTCAAAGTTAATGAATCAGCTAATGAGCCATAGATTACCTGAAATGAAAATAAATCGTAGCAAGTTCAGGTGTATGTACATCTGTACAAGAACTGAACTCAAAACCAATCTCAACCCTATCTCTTGGCTTAGCTTGAAGACACCCTGCTGTATTGTGTAATGCACACTCCCAGGACTAGACACCCAAGTTTCCAAACACTGTCCTGGATTCACACAATGCTGAGCTGATGAGGAATAGATCACAAACCCTTTTCAACCTCAGGACCTAATCACACAAACCAGATCTGGTTTCTTTGATAAAAAACAAAGAAGAAAAATGTATGATATTCTAACTGTTCAACATGAGTCAAATGATCTGGGATGTGGAAATCCCATATTCTAAACAGGTGAGTCTTGTCCACATAAGGTGTTTGACACTCCTTGGAATGGCATCGCAGCATCTCTCACTGAGAAGTCTTCAAGACAGCATTTTATGGCAGTTTTGAATACTTTTCACACTAATCATCAACAAATATTTATTTATTCTTAAACAGAAGTGGCTGAATCTAGTAATAACTAGATTTACCACACCATAGCAGGAGATAGATTGGGTGGAAGAAAACAACAGCGAGCAGAGTGGGAAAATGGAGAAGCAATAACATATTATATGAGCAATAGGACTGACACTATTGAATGGAATGACTGAAGAAGTTAATGTATGTTGTTTATCTGTTTGAAGTTCTGTAACTTGTAACTACATTTGTATGAAAGGAGTTTCCAGAGAAAAAAATGGATATTTACTTATTTAGAGGGATTTAAATGCTGAAAATGTAGCTGTCTGGAGAGTTTATATGATTCTAGGATTAGCTAAGTGGAAATTTACAGAATCCATGTTCGGATGAAGCTAAGGTCTTTTGTAGATAAATGCCCAAAGGCATTTTTGTTAGTCAAGCCTCTCTTCTGTGAAGTACCTGCAGCTGTGTAGCAAAATTTTGTCATTTAGGACCAGCAAGTACAGAAAGAACATGGAAGCATGCATCTCCAAACCTGTTTACATGTTCCTTAAGAAAACCCTTCTGCCAAGCAAAGATTTGCATAGAAATTCCTTTAACAACTCTGAGTTTTTAATATGTAAAAAATGAACTTGTTCTGCAATGCAAATCCTACTGAGAAGCTATAAAATAGAGTGTTTCAGTTAACTCTCCAATAGTTGCATTTTTTCAGTTACACTGACAAAACTGAAATATCTTTCGTTCAGTAAAAATAGATACTTGTAGACTGAGATGCATCCAGAGAGCAAACCTTTTGGAGAAGATGACAGGTATTTCCATTGTGAACACAGTTATCTTTAATTTATATATAACTTGTCTGGAAAAAAAATTCTCTTTGGAACAGAATAAAATATTCTTTCAGTAATGGAGTAGCTTAAGGATAAGGAAATTATATTAGAATTAAGCTGAATGATGAAATGATGGCTAAGAATATACAGCTTGAGAAACATAGATAAGAAAGTCCTAAACTTGACAAGCATTTTGATCATTATAGAACAAAAATGCAAAGATTGATTCAATTAGCAGTCCTACAATGTATGTTGAAGTATCCCAACCATGTTTACAATGAGTAATTAAAATTACCGTTAGAGGTAAAAATTATGCAAAATGCATAAATGACAAAAATGCATAATGAATTAAAAACTAAAAAAACTTAGAACCCACTGTGTATAGAGATTTTCTTCATTAAGGAGATTGTCTGCAACTATATCTGAAATGTCTCAGCTATTACAGAGTGGATTACCCACCTTCTCAAAAAGCAAACTCTTTAGGTTGATAGAATTTTCTAAAATGTTGATAAAAATATCTGTCTAAAAGTTTATTTTACAATAACGAAGACAAAACCTCAGATAAAACAATGATAATTAAAATAGCAGAACCACAAACTTATTAGTAACCAAGATTTACTTAGAGATATTTGCTGCTAAATATTTTCTTAAAAGCTTAGTTTTAACATATATTTCTCTTCTGTTATATTAAAATGGATAGTAAAATGGAATACCCTATTTATTTTCCAATATAGTGTAACCAACTTTTCTGAATAATCTCTCAAATGTAGGGACCTAGGAGTCCTGGTGGGCACCAAGCTGAACATGAGGCAGCAATGTATCCTTGCTGCAAAGAAGGCAAATGATATCCTTGTCTGCATTAGACAAAGTATTGTCAGCAGGTCTAAGGAGGTGATCCTTCCCCTCTGTTCAGCATTGGTGAGGCCACACCTGGAGCAGTGTGTCCGTTTCTGGGCTCTCCAGTACAAGAGAGCCATGGATATACTGGAGAGAATCCAATGAAGGGTCACTACAGTGATTAAGGGATTGGAACATCTCTTACATAAGGAAAGGCTGAGAGAGATGGGACTGTTTAGCCTAGAGAAGAGAGGGCTCAGGAGGGATCACATCAATGTATATAAACACTTGAAGGGAGGGTGCAAAGCGGACGGAACCAGACTCTTTTCAGTGGTGTCCAGTGACAGGAGCAGAGGCAATGAGCACAAACTGAAACACAGCAGGTTCACTCTGACCATCAGGAAACACTTTTTTACTGTGAGGGTGACCAAGCATTGGCACAAGTTGCCCAGGGCGGTTGTGAAGCCTCCCTCCTTAGAGATATTCAAAAGCTGTTTGGACATGGTCCTGGGCAACTGGTCAAGGATGGCCTTGCTTGAGCAGGGGAGTGAACCAGGTGGTCTCCAGAGGTCCCTTCCAACCTCAACCAATCTATGAGTCTGTGAAACATCACCCATTAAATTTGTACAAACCTGTTTGCACACCAAAACAACAATTTGAAAGCCAAACAACTGACTACAGAAACATCTACTTGGAAAAATCAATGTAGTTTTGCATGTACAAATGCAAAGGGTTTATTCTTGGAAAAGGATCATGTAAATATCTTTAAAGCTTAGAAAAGGTGTTTCGAAATCTTGACAAGTTTTCTGTTAAAGCCTCATTTTTCCTCTGACTAGTATAAACAGAAATACAGACACCTGCCAGGTGAAGTCTGGTCTAAGTCCCTGGACTTCACCATAGTTAGTTTTTACTTCAAGATTTTACTGGACAATGTTGTGATGAAAGCATAAATTGGGGTATGGAAGGGAATATTACTTAAAAAATAGGTATCTGTCCTGGTTTTGGCTGGGATAGAGTTAACTTTCTTCCTACTAGCTGGTATAGTGCTGTGTTTTGGATTTATTTTTGGATAAGAATAATGTTATGAACACACTGACGTTTTAGTTGTGGAGCAGTGCTTACACTAAGTCAATGACTTTTCAGCTTCTCATACTGCCCTGCCAGCCAGGAGGCTGGAGGTGCACAAGAAGCTGGGAGGTGACACAGCCAGGATAGCTGACCCAAGCTGGCCAAAGGGATATTACATGCCTTAACAAAAAAATGGGGAAGTTGGCCGGGGGCAGGGCAGGATCGCTGCTCAGGAACTGGCTGGGCATCGGTCAGAGGGTGGTGAGCAATTGCATTGTGCATCATTTGTTTTGTATATTCTTTTATCATTATTATTATTTTCCCTTCCTTTTCTGTCCTATTAAATTTTCTTTATCTCAACCCACGAGTTTTACCTTTTTTTCCGATTCTCTCCCCATCCCACTAGGAGAGAGTGAACAAACGGCTGTGTTGTATTTAGCTGCCTGCTGGGTTAAACCACGATGGTATGAAAGAATAATATGAATTATTTCTTAATACAATCTGCAAAATTTTCTGTTCAACAATGATCTATTTAATTTCACTAAAAAACAATATTAAACTCCCACCAAAAAAACCCCATATCAGCAATATTTTAGTCTGTGGTTAAGCATAGAAGCACAAGATTAAATAGACTTAATATCAGTAATGGGCAGACTTCAAATGGTTCAGGTCAAAAGCTTGGATTGGGATAGCCCTGGAACCTTTGGGATTTTACAAAAAAAGTGGATTACCCAATGCAACTACCTTTGTTTCTTCTTCATATAACGATTTTTTTTATTTATCTATCTTAAGTAACTAGAAAATGTTCAGAAACCTTCAAGGATCACCATCTGAATATCTTTCACATACAGAAGAAAAGCTGTTAAGAATGAAATCAGCTAATTGGCTAATTGTGTATAAAAGTGACCATACATAGGAATAAGCACTTTAAGGGAAAAAAAAACCAAACAGTAATGTCAACTAGTTAAATCTACATACATAACTTTAAGGAGGTGAGTTGTTCCACTGAACTCATTAGGAGTTACACATTTACCCATATGCTTGCACATTTTACTGGAGCACACAAAGGAATGCCTTAGCAAGAACATGCTCATGCATTTTATATATCCACAATGCCAAAGGGAAGCAAGTCACAGTGTGATTGGATCTTGGAGATACCACAGAGATTAGAATACTACCATGGATCTTTAAAGACTTATACTAACTTCTTTGCTTTATTGAAGGTACCTTCAATTTTAAAGGCCTAGAAATCCTTGTGGAACTATTTGCTACAATTTGTTACCATAGAATGGAGATAGTCATATTTCCTTATTCTACACTGGTGTAACCAAGGTAAACATATAAAGGCTGTAAGACATTCTAATACTACAGCAAGTGAGACCATATAAATACACTTCTGGCTGGTTGAGGAAACCAACCTAAAAGAGGCAGCAGAATTATTTCTCTGTTGGGTACAACAGCTGAACTCATAAGCTTGCCCAAAACAGGAGAAATTGCATTACGTCTTCCAGTACTATAGAAGAGATATGCTTGAGTACTCAAATGATGTGTGAAAGCCTGAACTTGACTGAAATTAAATTATTTATTGCAGATTCTTTATTATGTTGGTTGGATTGATAATACTTATTTTATTTCTCTTCTGGTAGAGCAATCCCCCTCTTCTTCCTCTTTTGAGAAGGCATGTATTCATGATTTCTCCTGAGGGATGGAAAATGGGTCTGTTTTATTTCTAAGCTTTTTAACATGTGTATATGAACTTTTAAGAAGAAGGTGTTGTCTAGTACATACCTGATGTTTTGAAACTAAGAAAAATTGATGTGTTCATTAAAAAAAACAACACTAATTGCCTGCCTCACTGGCATAAAATGCGCAGTTACATTTGCACATTTTAATGTCTCAAACGCTTTGCACTCAAAAGTATTGAAGATAACATAAATTCAAATGAGAAATAATAATAAATGTGCCATCTGGTTTAAAATACTTGGGTTAAAATCTTGTATAAAACAATTTCCATAGACTTCAAGACTATTGAGTTGCTGTAACTCTAGCTTGCTCTATGTTCTGTAATATGTCACCTTCTAATTATTCAGTTCCTAATTCAGTTCTCATTCTGGCAGATGAGCTGAACAGCTGGGAATACAAGAGATTTCTTTTTCTTGTAAACTTAAGCTGTCAGTGAGAGTATGCTGATACCAAAAGGGTACAGGAGATAATTTATCCAAAGCAACCACCAACAAAATATCTATGTAGAATCTTATTCCATGGGCAAGATATTACATAATCTTGATGGTGATCACAGCTAGGAAATAAAGGCAGAAAAAACACACTATAATTTGCAATGGGTTGTATTCATGCAACTGCGTAAACATTGACCAATCATGCAGTGAAATAGTATATAACGGGAGTCACAGTGTACTCAATTAGAAACGAACTAGGGAGAATAAGGCTCAAATTCACAAGGAGATTGCATGTGGCAGTACCTAAGCTTTAGGTTTTTGGCCCTGCAGAAGAATCCACAGACCTAAATCAGCCACACAGATTCCCCAAGAACAGAACTGGGAGAATGCCTCTGAATGGGCTTCGCAAAAGCCAGGATCCTGTGGGGGAACATGACTAAATTATCTAGTAGGAAATGCAGAAGACAAGAGGGTCCCCAAAATCCTTATCATGGCAGCATCGGACCTTTCAGTTGCTAGGGGTTTACAGCTCTGGACTCTCTTCAGAGACAGATGCACTTTGTTTAGGAGTCCAAGGTATGGAAATTTAGGTAATGTTAATCTTTCTGGGAGACATGAGAGGAAGATGTTGTCCCGATCCGGTATCGGGAATGTCCCAATCTGATGTCGGGGGAGGTTTCGATATGATCCCAAGAGCAAGATTAAGACACAAACGAGGTCAAATGCCGTATACTCAAAACAGCAACTTTTAATATCAAAAGTAGAAAATTAATAGCGATAGGATAGAATAGAGTAAAAAGACAGAAGTCAAGCAGGCATTCAGGATAGACTTGCAAGAATAGTCACCACCATGGATCCACGGCGTCCCAGGGGTCTAAGTCTCTCGGTGTTCCGGTGGTGGGCGGTTGCTCCGGGGTCCGCAGTGTATTGGCGTGGGCGGCGATCGCACTGGGGTCCTCTTGGCAGTCCCTTTTATTCTCATTCGAGGGCTGCAGTTTCCATGGCAACGCCACGTCTCCGCATTCCTGAGTCTTGACTGTCCAAGCACGTGCCAGTCAGAGATCTTTCACACCTTGCCAGCCGGAGATCTCTGTGGCCTTGCAGCCATTCTTATAATACTCAGCAGTCAAAGGAGCACTCGCCCAGATCTTTCACACCTTGCAGCTGATTTTATCATGTTCAGTAGCCAAAGGAATCCTTGCCCAGATAAGCAGTCTTTGAAACAAAAGTTCTACAATTCAGTCTTTCACAGATGTCAGTACTCAGGCACTCACACTTATTAGTGAAGTAAGGATCTTGTCTTTGCTTGGAAGCAATCCATTCCACGATGTTTGTCTCTCACGGTGTAGCAACTGCTAGGTTATAAAGAGTTATGAACATGAGCATGACATGAGGGTAGGGAGGAGAGAGAAAGGAGAATGATCAGCCTCTGAAGTGGATTCACTCTAAAGAAAATAACAGTAGATTTGTTGGGTTTCAGAGAGGAAGAGGGATGAATATATTTCTGGGTCTCTTCCTGACTGTGAGGGAGGAAGCTTGGGCATATTTACATTAGACAGCTGTAGGATAAAGCACATAAGCAACTCTTGGTCTATGTAGATTCATTCCACCTTAACACTGACCTCAAGGGCTCAAATATTTGTTGTACAAGACCTACTCCCAATATGGCCCAGCTGTGTAACCCTAGCTCAGGCTCCTGAGGAAACAGTTCAGTTGTGAGAAGTATCTGTGAGAACGGGGAGCAGAATGAAGCCCCCATAATCCAAGGGGAAATAGTTAGCAACCTCCTACACCACTTAGACACACACAAGTCTATGGAGCCGGATGGGTTCCACCCAAGGGTACTGAGGGAGCTGGCGGAAGTGCTCACCAAGCCACTCTCCATCATTTACCAGCAGTCCTGGCTAACTGGGGAGATCCCAGTTGACTGGAGGTTAGCAAATGTGATGCCCATCTACAAGAAGGGCTGGAAGGAAGATCCGGGGAACTACAGGCCTGCCAGTCTGACCTCGGTGGCAGGAAAGGTTATGGAGCAGATCAAGTTGAGTGCCATCACACGACATGTACAGGACAACCAGGTGATCAGTCAGCATGGATTTATGAAAGGCAGGTCCTGCTTGACTAACCTGATCTCCTTCTAGGACGAGGTGACCCGCCTAGCGGATGAGGGAAAGGTTGTGGATGTTGTTTACCTGGACTTTAGTAAAGCCTTTGACACTGTCTCCCACAGCATTCTCCTGGAGAAACTGGCTGCTCATGACTTGGACAGGTGTACTCTTTGCTGGGTAAAAAACTGGCTGGATGGCTGGGCCCAAAGAGTTGTGGTGAATGGAGTTAAATCCAGTTGGCGGCCGGTCACAAGCGGTNCTACAGGAAGGATATTGAGGTGCTGGAGCGTGTCCAGAGAAGGGCAACGAAGCTGGTGAAGGGCCTGGAGCACAAGTCTTCTGAGGAGCGGCTGAGGGAACTGGGATTGTTTAGTCTGGAGAAGAGGAGGCTGAGGTGAGACCTTATCGTTCTCTACAACTACCTGAAAGGAGGTTGTAGCAAGGTCGGTGTCGGTCTCTTCTCGAGTAACAAGCTCAAGTAACAAGCTCAAGTAATAAGTGACAGGACAAAAGGAAATGTCCTCAAGCTGCTCCAGTGGAGGTTTAGATTGGACATTAGAAAAAACTTCTTCACCTAAAGCATTGTCAAGCATTGGAACAGGCTGCCCAGGGAAGCGGTTGAGTCACCACTCCTGGAGGTATTTAAAAGACATGTAGATGTGGCGCTTAGGGACATGGTTTAGTGGTGGACTTGGCAGTGCTAGGTTAACAATTGGACTTGATCTTAGTGGTCTTTTCCAACCCAAATGATTCTATGATTCTATGATTCTATGATCAGCATAGTAGAGCAATGTAAGATAAGGATGGCAAAACTGCAGACAGAGGCAGGGTTTTTGAGATGATGAATATTAGCAGCTAAAGAATAAAAGAGAAAAAGTATTAATATGAAAAGATAAAAAAATCTTAAAGGGAAACAATAGAAGATAGCAATTCAGCAATATCAAGGACCAGGCCACTCCAAAGAACATCAGAGGCAAACTTTTCCACCTGAGTAACAACTGCCTGGCCAGATAAAAGTCATTAGCTGACTTTTGGGAGTGGTGAGCAGGTTAATGCTTAACCCAATGGTTAATCCTAGATATTTGTTGTGTGCACTAGGCAGTAAGTAATTGTTTTACACTAAATTGAGTATCCTACTTGCAGAATCTCTTTGTCTAATTGTTCTCTGAACAAAGTGACATAGAGAAGGAGGATTACACTACTTCTAATTCAACCAGAGCTCAGCATAACACATGACCTTTCCCACTCACTCTTTACAACCAACCTATATTAAACATTTTTTGATAAGTAGAACTTCTTTAGAAAGAAAGGATTTTGTGTTTGGTGACCGGGATGCTTTCATTCTAAATAAAGATGTAGAATTTGATGTAATCTACTTTAAAACCCTCCATAAAAAAAATGAACAACTCATCCTTTCTTTCTGTCCATGCTTTGAAATACGGGGGTAGCTATCACTGGAGCTCATGTAAAATCTGACAAATGTTACAGTACCTCACACATTCAAGGATTAATAGCTTGAGCTTCTTGAAAAAAATGGGCTAATGAAAACAAAATATGTATGAATACAAAATAGACATAAGCTAAACGCTCAGCTGATTTGCTTTTTCAGGTTTGAAGTTACTTTTGAGCTAGAAACAAAACAATGGAATCTAAGATGTTTTCATACCAAGACATGGATACCTATAGATTTTAGGCCTTTTTACAGATTTGTTTAAATTGTGGTTTAAAGACAACAAAAAAATTGGACTTAGGTGCTTAATTTGTGCCTACATTTAACTTTATACATCTACCTTCTTGGATTATCCAGCCCTAAATGACTACTCAGAGTCAGAAAGAGTAGCAGAATCTGGCCTATAAGTAGGAAGTAAGATTTTTCAAAGATGACAAGTTAACATGGCAGCTATCCATAGCAAGTGGAATTGCTATCTTTTAAAAAAAAATATTTTAATACATGACAGTTTAATTTAATAGAAAAAAAGAATCCACCAAGACCTGAAAATATTGGTGGAAATAATTTCAAAGTAAAGTCTAACTCAGTCTTCTTATCTGGTAACAGATGGAAGGAGATGTTTCTTAACACATCACATAAACCAGCTGTGAAATTCTTTGCCTAAAACTGTATATAGTCTTGAAAAACAGCTTGACAGTCTCATGGAAGAAATATCCATGAAGGGATATTAACTGCAAAGGCACCTCTTCTTAATCAAAAGGCTGTGCAGCTAAAACTTGGCCAGGATTCTTCTGGAGAGGTATCATATGCATGCTCTGTTCTAACACTTCTTCAACATCTGTTACCAGTGACAGTCAGAGACAGAGTAATGGGAAATGAAGACCAGTGCTTTCACACAGTGGAACCTTGAAAGTATAAATTTTTGTCCTCTCAAAATATCTTTTCTCAATATATCCCATGTTGTCTTCTGTTTCATATTCAGCTTGTTAAGTGGTTTGGGATAGAGAATCTTTGTTCCACACTTGCCCAGTACCTACCGTATTTAACATTTTAGTTCACAGGTTCAGTTCGTCAGTACTATTTCCATACCAATAATGGATAATATTAGATTATAAAACCCTACAAGATCTTTGTCTCCTTCTTGCAGAACTAGTATTGGAACACAGATGAAAGCCAAGCCACAGCCATTTGAATTGACATCAATCCAAAATGAATATGCAAAGCAATCCAAAATGAATATGCAAAGCAAGACATAGCACTGATCCAAAATACATCCAACGAGAAGTATATATCAAGGGAAAGGAAGAATGTAGTCTGTAATATGGATAGCATAATTCTTCATTGAAATACAATACAAACCATCGGAACATCAGCCTCACAAGAGAAATCTATTCAAGATGTGCATATGAGGAAAAAAAAGGTTTGCTTTAATGTGAAAAGGGTAGTCAGACCATGGAATATGTTAATATCCATACCCAGCAGATTATGCTTAGTCAGGATTATAGAGAGATATACTAATCAAAAAAGATATAATTTCAATCAACAGTGTGCTGATTTTAGCTGGGGTAGAGTTAATTTTCTTCATAGAAGCTGGTATGGGGCTATATTTTGGATTTGTGCTGGAAACAGTGTTGATAACTCAGAGATATTTTAGTTACTGCTGAGCAGTGCTGACAGAGAGTCGAGGCCGTTTCTGCTCCTCACCCCACTCCACCAGCAAGGAGGCTGGGGGTGCACAAGAAGTTGGGAGGGGACACAGCTGGGACAGCTGACCCCAACTGGCCAATGGGCTATTCCATACCATAGGATGTCATGCTCAGCATATAAAACTGGAGGGAGAAGAAGGAAGGCGGGATGTTCAGAGTGAAGGTGTTTTGTCTTCCCAAGTCACCGTTATGTGTGATGGAGCCCTGCTTTCCTGGGGATGGCTGAACACCTGCCTGCCGATGGGAAGCAGTGAATGAATTCCTTGTTTTGCTTTGGTTGCATGCGTGACTTTTGCTTTACCTATTAAACTGTCTTTATCTCAACCCATGAGTTTTCTCATTTTTATTCTTCCGATTCTCTCCCCCATCCCAGTGCGGGGAGTGAACAAGTGGCTGTGTGGGGCTTAGCTGGCTGCTGGGTTAAACCATGACAGCAGTTTACATAATGTGCATCTCAATCTGTCAGACTGATAACTGAAAAATCTGGGAGTGGTGTGGTAATAAGACATGATATTATACACAGGAAAAAAAAGAAGGTCTATCATAAAACCAAAACAATTTAAAATGATATCTCTTTTTCATAATAAAACAATTGACAGAAATACTGTCACTGAAAATTAATCAGAAACTGAAGGAATGTATATACACTGAATCTCCATTAAAGAGATCCCCCTTGCTGTGGTTATCTGAGTAGAACATTGTGAAGTAGCAGAAGCAAATATCAAAACCCAGTCACTCCATCCTGATTTCTAAAGAGTCAAGTCTGATTGTTATATTTATAAAAGAAACTGAAGGAGGTTTTCAAATAATCCAGACAAACCTTCTTACTGTTTTCCCTGAGACCTGTAAATGGCAAAGCTGATCTATTTTGTTGAGAAAATGGCAAATCCATGTGCAGAATGGTAATTCATATAGAATGTCCTTCATATAGAGTGTAGTAAGACATTGGAGAGGAAAACAAATAACTGTGCAAAGAGATTTCTGAAACACTAAATTTTTGGAGTAACAACAAGTTAGGATATGAAAGAAAGTTGGAGGATAACAATATCTCAGTATCAGTTCAATATATGCCTTTCTAAGTCAAATAAACTAAACTTTTCATGTTTGGGTTTGGTTTTTTTTTTTCCCCTACTGCAAACTCAGACATGTTGTTTTCTTAACTCTTCTCACTGATGGAGATGAGAGAAGTTATGGGTAAAGATAAATATACATGCAAACGAAGAGTTTATTTTCATGTGCCAGATTAAGTAGCAACCTGATGTTGACATCAATTCTTCTGTTTCTATGTGATAGGATGATTTTGAACATTGCAGGAACAATTTGAAATTACCAAGTTGGGAGGAAAATGTGAAGGGAAAAGAAAATATGGATTCTAGGCGTTATAGAGTAGATCCACACAGAAGTCTTTAAAAGGGATTTATTGAATGGAAAATATAACTAGTACAATAGAGAATACTGAGGCCAGAAACCTGAATTGGAAGAGGGAAATATGCTGAAGCTGATCTGTAGAGACAATTGAGATAAAAATCAGAGTAAAATAAAGTAGAAATTTAATTTTGTAATTATATCACAAATCTTATGAACAGTACAGAAATAAATATGGGTTATCAGTATGAACAGCAGAACTGGGATGCTGCCATTTTTGTGCATTATACAATGAAAAGAGATGGCTGGTCAGTCCAACATGAAGAATTTTTGTGATTAAAATTAAGTGACATTCTATAAACATGTCTGAATGTTATAGAGGGTGTATCCTATTAACAGGACAAATGGAGGGTTGAGTTCTAGCATCAGCATAATTTTCTGTTATATTAATAGGTTCATAGATTACCCATCAAGAAAGGGTCATGTAGTCTGACTTTCTGTAAAGGAAAGAACTTTCTTAAATTAATTCCTGTTTGAACTAGAACAAGTCATCTGGAAAAATAAAATAAAATCTTGTCTCAATTTAAAAGATCTGTGTGATGATGAATCAACCACTCCTCTTGGTAATATGTTCCAAAGGTTAATATCTTCACTATTTAAAAAACTGTGTGGTTTTTTTTCCTCACCTGAATATATCTATATTCCACTTTCTGCTTAGATGTACTGGCACACTGAGATCTCTGGTCTCCTCGTAACTACTCATAGGCTGTAATGAGGTTGCCTTTTGACCTCCTTCTTGTTGAGCTAAAGAGGTAGAGTTTCTGGAGTCTTTCACACTATCATTTTTTTAGTTAATCTTTTAATCATTCCTGCAACTCTGCTGTGAACAAAGTATCGTCATCTTTCTTGAACAGAAGCATCAGTTACAGACAGAAATTATAGAAGTCATTGGCTCAGTGACAAATGCACAGACTATATTTATACTGCTAAAAGACGTGCTGCCTGGGAGTGATTCCAGGCCTCCAAGCCAAGAGCTGCAGAGGCTCCTGTGTCTGTACTAATGATGAACCCTTCTCCATGGACTGCTGTTACACTGCACTGTATTTGACAAAAGTATCTTCTGGATTCCCTGTGATATACCCTTGGCCAAGCTGCAGTGCTTGAAAATGAGGGTTGTTTCACAGGCTTTCAAAAATGTTATTTTTGTAGCATAACATTAAGTATCTGTTTTGCAGGTATAACATTAAACATATGTAGCATAACATTAAGTACCTGTTTTCCTTTCCATGAAGGAAAATGGACATGAGGCAACCTGAAGAATCAAGGTTATAGGCTAAAGTAGGGTGAAGGAAGCAAAATTTTGTGCAATTTCATTCCTTTTCCCTGTACAGAGTAGTCCCTGGAGCAAAGTAATCTGAGATTTACATCTAGATTTTATGCAGGAGCAACCAGTTGGTTTGCTTCAAAAAAGAGTCCAGGAATGAACCAAATTACATATAGAGTGGATCAGGGAATCAGACCCTAGGGAATTAAGTTATTTGCAAGGAAAACATATGTCCAATCTAGTATCATCCGTGCCAGTTCTTATGCATGCAAGAACTGTGTTCCTCTACTTGCCTAGAGAGAAGTTCCACTAGAAGCTTAAAATATCTATTGCTTCCCAAACTATCATCTCTCCTACTGTCAGTATACCCTGGAGAACAGTTTACAGTCTTGTACTGGGAAAACTGTTTTTCTCTGTTAAATCCTATAGCTATTTGTCTAATGTGAAAATTGGTCTAGAACATTTTCCAGCTGTTGTTAATTAGATGAGCCCAGAGTGGTGGCCTTGTTTGTTTTAAAGTAAGCTAAAATAGAAGAGCAGCTGTGTTATACTTTTGCTCATTTTTCCCAATAATAAGCACAAGTGTTATTTCTGAGCTGCAAACCATCTGCCTCATTCAGATTTCATATTCTGAAGCCTTTCTGTTCAAAGGTAGAGCATGCTAAAAGTGGAGTGAAATCCTTGAGACAGGTATATTTTAAGAATATATAATAACAACAATTATTTAGCCTTTATCACAGGTCTAGATGTATCTGATTGTCATTTAGCAAAACATTTTCAGCCTTCTAAGCAGTTCAGCCATGTTATTAGGTCTTCTGGTAAGTCACCAGGTACTCAAGGCTAGAAGAGTCTCTTGGAGAGAAAGAGGACTTTTGATCTAATCCATCTAATCTTAAAGAAGATACCTCAAAAGGGTTAGATGACTTGTATGTATTGTCTCCTTTGACTGTGAAGGAATCTACGTGATTAGCTTCAGTGTACGTGTTCACACTGTGATGCAAGTCCCACTCTGAGGGTAAGACTGTTCTTCAAAAAAGTGAGATGGGGTCATGATTTGGTTTCAAAGCAAAAGAAGATAAACTGTGCTTCTCTCCCCTCTTTACCCACAGGTTCTTTCTATGGTCATACAATATACAGTTCAGCAAGTGTTTGATGATTTGCAGGGGGAATGTTCAGAAGGCAGCCTTCTGGATGAACTCTGAGAGTGTGCTCACAGTGAGTAAGGAAGTAAAGTGTCGGAGTTTGTTCTGATCAATATCAGGTGGCGGAGTGGGAGTGCGGTCCCGGAGTAATGATGAGTCCCAATGTGGGTATGGTCATTCTCCTTTATTACAGCTTAAAGCAACACTTATATAGCCCCCCCCACCTTATACACGCGCCTCGTGTAAGATAATGATTGGTTACATACAATTATTCCCATTGGTATTTACTTGCTGTCCACGCAGACCTTTGGACCACCCCTTACTGGACTTCGTCCCGCATTTCATGTTTGCTTCATTAGCGAGGTTCCTCTTGTTATCCTTTCAAAGATAATGCCAAGGTCGCTGGTAACTCCTTTCTGCACGTCCCTGCTATTTCTCACAGCATGGGTTGCTCAGAGACATAACATCATGTCCCCTTTCTGATAACCATTCTTCCACAGTAAAGTGCTTCGTAGTGCGTGATTTAGCATCTACTTCCACAGTGTTTGACAGGGCACTGTATCACATATTGTTTCTAAATTTATCATACCAGTAACTTTCATTATAAGGTAAGATCAATACTATGCAAAATATTTTAATACTTCTAGTTCTTAAACGCTCACACATCTTTATATCCAGCTTCTTGGTAGATTGTCTTACAAAATGGCTCAGAGGTAATATGCTTTGCAGATCTGTGGGCTAAAGTCAAGTGGTTGGAGAATCATACTTGTAACAATGACTTATGTGAAAAGTGTCTTGGGTGATGGGGAACAGGTGCATCTCCTGTTTGCAAGAACATTGACCTCTTTAATTTGTTTCTTTGTAGATATTTGTAAAAGGCAAGTTCATTGCTACCTCAAGGCTGTTTTTAAAACCCTTCCAGACTTTTTGCTCCAGTTGAAATCTATTCATTTCACTATTAAGCAAGGCAATGTGACTGACACAACCACAGGGTGACTCAGGAAATACAAAACAACAAGAGTTCCGTCACTTTGGTGAAAGAATATGTTCTTTGCAACAGAAATGAAAAACTTATAACAGGATATCCTGTTATCCTGTCCCCTATCACCCTATATCGATAAATAAAAAAAACAAACACAGGGAATTAGGTATTAATTTATTAATTTTGTTGTAGTAAAATACTCTAGCCACTTGAGGATTGAAGCGTATGGGTTTTCTTGTCAACTTATGTGAAAACAGCTGAAGTATATGTCAAGGATGCCATAAGCCAGCTCTGCTGGCTTCATAGAAGACAAGAATAATTACCTGATGAATCTTCTACCCACCCCCTACCCGATCAACTCAGAAGAGAAGCATTCAGAGGAGGTCTTGTCTCTCAAGCAAAGACATAAATGACACCAGCCTGTCCCTACCATAGCTGCAGAAATTTGGGTTGCAAGAAAGCCAGTAACTATGCATGCCAAAGAAAATAACGTCATCATTTGCACATATGGAATGAAATTACCGCCAGTATGACTGGCTGTCCTCCAGGGCAAGGCTTTTTCCCTTCTGCAGGAGTTTTTGTGTGTTCCCTCACCCGTTCAACAATGTAAGTGCATGTCTGAGGTTTGTTTTTGGTTTTAGACACATTAAAGATGTCTGCTAGTTCACTTTGAAACCTGATATTCATCACTTTAGTATGACTTGCCTCATCAGCCTATTTACTACTGCTTTTTAATTTTGCTCACTGAAGTAACTAGGCTCCTGGTTGTAATGACTTCTGCATTATCAGCAGATTTGATTTGTTTCCTGTAGTGCTGCTCTGTAGGTCATTTGTGTTATTTGAAGGCAACACAGACCCAAACAGTTACACCTGGCAAGTTCAATCACCACTAAACTAAGTTAGACACAATTTCTGGTTTTCACCTTGTTTGCATTTTCTATCCTGTACCTTCAAGCCATCTTTCTAGTCTGTCTGTGCCTTGCCACAGATGAACAGTGGAACTGTGATACTGATAAATTCTCAGAAAATTATGCATCAGAACAATTTACCTGCTGGAGAAGGAAAAGCTTTTACCATATATATTTCAGATTATTGGATAATAAAAAGTGATAAAAGGCAGAAATATAATATTTTTGATGTGATCAGTTTAGTAGGTTGCCTTCCCTTACAGTTACCAGTAATCATCTACCATGATCTAATAGTGTTTTATTTGCCTCAAGGCTTGAAAAATAAATGTTTTGAAGTATTTTACTCTTTCTGATATTAAATTCTCCATTTTTAGTAATTTTATATATCTTTAGCATTTGATTTCAATATTTTAAAGGTCTTTTCTTGTGTTGAACACTTGGCTAGAAAGTATTGATGTTTCAGAACATCAGCTGTCTGCTTTCATACTCTTTGATGAAAATATGTCAGAAAGCAGCTCCTATGCTCATATGGTAAGAATGGGGTATTTCCAGCCAATTTTTTTATTCTTGTTTTTCTCTTCTTACACCACTTATGCTGCATACATTATGTCCTTCGATGTGATTTAGTAAAAGCCCTCTCCTTTACTTAAACTTACTGTTTAAGTAAGTGCTATGTAAGATATATACATACCTATAGATGAGGGTCACACGCAATTTCATAATGCAGTATTATCTGGTATGGATGCTTTATTGCTTACTTGTCTTCCTGAGGGGCTGATCAGGAGCTTTACAGCAGAAAAATACAGATGTTGTACCCAAATGTTCCACCTGGACTCTGAGGTAAATATCTATAAAATCCTATCTCAAAGGATCTGTTTCTTCCTCTGCCTTATCCCTTCGTTAAAACATGTCTCCCCACTATCCCTTAATTCTTTTTTTAATTTAAATAGAAAAAGATGGCTCTGCTTGGCAAGACTATTTAAATAAAAGATTTTAAGACAAATCTACTCACTGTGTTTCGGCAGAGTGAGGTCTTCATTGCAATTGTCCTAGCTTAGAAGTAAATTTACCCAGTCATATATAGGTCTCTAGAACAAATGATTTTCTTTCACTTTAAAGACTGTCCAAAACTTTGCTTCTTACCAAAAAGCTTTTTTTTTTACATCCTAGGGTCAGTTTTCCTTGCTTGTACTCTCCTTTCTGCTCTGTCTGATGCCCCCTGCACACCATCTTCCCTTTACGGAGCACATCCATCTGCTTTGAAGGATGATACAGTCTTTCCTGCCCTCCAGAGATTTCTACTGGTTAATTAATGCAAATACTGATCAATGCTCCCTGTTACCTGGCTACATACTTCTTTGATAGGATGCACAAAATATGACACCATCCATGCCATCAAGGAATCCAGAGTGGTGTATAAGGCACTACATCCATATTCAGGCCAACCTCTCTGTACCTCCTTGGTTGACCTCTGCTCCTTGAGCCCAGCCACCTCCAGGTGCTCGCTGTCACAGCACGATGCCATGGGGATGAAAGAGGTGCCTCATCCTCCCTGATGGTGCCAGATGCCTGTACATGGCGATTCATGGCTCTTGCACGCAGACCAGGGAGCTGCTTAGACCCAGCCAGAGGGAAACAACTAGCACAAGGGTGTGACCTGAGCAACAGGTCCTGAGCAAACACCTCCTCTGCTTCAGCAGCTTAGTCAAGACCCATTCTATCCTAGTTGCTGTGCAAAATCTTTTCTTGGGGTAAACATAGCTCTTAGTGAATAAAAGTGGTGGGGTTTTATACAGCAGCTTAAAGGTTAGTACACATTCCAATTTCCAAGTGTTTTAAATACAAAGCAATAAGGTAACACAAGACGGAGCAAGTCTCCATTCCACCTGTTGTAATAAGGATACAGATGTTTCAGAGCCCAGGGGAGAGCGGGCAAGAGGAACCTACTATTTACCGGATGACAAGGACACCGCTGTTGTTATAAAGTGATCAGTTACAGGCTATATACTGTTGCCTACTGCATACCCAAACTCCATACTCCATATGAAGTATATTAATGATGGGAAAGTGATTTTTAAAAGTGAATTGAAAATTCTACAACTGCTTTTCCTAAGAACCTTTCTGAGAACATGCTCTGTATGTCTATGGGAGCTATGTGTATAATGCAATTCTCATGCTCATTAAGGAGAAATTACCAAACATATTCATCTGAGAGAACAAATATGTTCTTCATTGTCTACCAATGTTCTTGCTACAATAGCATAAATAGAGTGTTGTCTCTAATTTTCTTCTGTTTTATATACCACAATAAATCTGATTTTTAAGAGGCATTTTATTTTTTGACATCTATAGTTTTGCAAGATTTCTATGGCAAATGAATCACTTAAATTGACCTAATTTTACATACAATACAGCTGAACCTGGTAATTAACCCTATGAAAATACTAACAACACAGAGATGGAAGAAAATCTCATAAATCATGTTCTGACGTATCTAGCACTGTGGGGGTAGGTTTGGTGTTGTACATTCTCTCATTGTAACAATTAATCTCAGCTTCTGTCAAAAAGGCATGCCGGCAAAAATTTCCTGTCCTAAAATCTATCCTAATCAAACAGCAAGACAAGGGAGTTGATGTCAGTGGGCCACTACTAGATGTACAAAATCTGGAAGCCCTGTCAGAAGTCTCCCCCTGCTTGAGCAGCGCTAGGCATGCTCAACGGTCAGAGCATCCAGCTGAGGTGCTGCCTGCTCACCAGTCAGTTCTTACAGCCCGCCAGTGGCGAGGGAGCTGTATGGTGGCAGCAAAACCTTCTCCTGCTTCCCATGGCACTTCAATGTATAGCACAAATAGAACAACAGACTGTACTATCAGTCGCTTACAGTGTGACTGACATGTGACTGTGTGACATATCAGCAGCTACAGGACATGTTAAATTAATTCTACATCTGCCCAGGTGAACTTACAACTAGACGTGATCTGATCTTACAGACTGACATCCCAAGTGCTTTTGGGATTCCTTGTTGTTCACATGTCAGCATCATCTTCTGTTTTCCTCTCTACTCTCTACTCCTGTACTCCCATCAGTCACTCAAGGTAACAAGGTGAAACTAATTTTTCCATCATTCAGAGGCTTTATCATGTCCACCTGGGACAGTCAATATTCACTTCCATTTTCCCTACTTCTTGCGGCCTTCTCACTGCCCCTGTGTAGTTTATATCATCACTTGGGTTAAATGAAACAGTCTTTGTTACAAGGTCAGTTTTTCTCTCTTCTATGTCTGGCTGTCCTGCAGCCTGGTTGTTTCAGATCCTACAATACAGTCTGAATAATAATATTTCCCACTGATTAGGTAACACGCACAACAGCTTGTGTTGTTCTGCAAAGACTCTGGGAACATGTGTCTACAAGCAGAATCTCAGGGAAACTGATAAGCAGCATGAAGATGTTGGACTGAGCAGAAGTTAATGGTGTGTAGGGGAACCTATAATGGTTGCAGAATCACTACCTCGCACAAAACATTCAGCAGGAGTGGTCAATAAGGCCTATAAACACCTTTTGAGCTCATAGTCAGTGCACTATGTTAGGCAAATAAAGCTTAATACCCTCCCCTGTTCCCTGCAAGTAAGGAAATTGAATCTGCTAATTGAATAGCCTGTTTTCTGAGGGTTATAATAGATAAATGAAAACAAGAATGCAGACAGATAACTATAGATTTTTTTTCTGCAAGTGGGAATGGCTTGCTCTGAGGTGGACAACAGAGTTGCTATCTTTACCCATTCGCCCTGCGAAGTAGCTCTAGAATTGCCACAGTTAAGGTAAACTGGAATTTAGATCATGAGTTTAGGGATTACGAAAAGTGGAGTTTCTAAGGCCAGATTGGTGCAGCATACCAATCTTGCAGTTTGGTTGATTTTAAAACACTCAGCTATAAACTTCTTAGTAGACCTTCATCTGTTTCATGGGCAGCTCTGTCAGCAGGAGAAGAGGAAGGAATAGACAGAGATGAGTTGCAGTCTGGTCAGTCTTCAAAAAGTAAACTTTCGTTCTCATGAGGTGAAGCTCTAGCTTTTCTCATGGGCAGTACTGGAAGCCAGGACATCCCATTGTACTTCAGGGCCAGTGTGGCTTTGAGGCATATAACTTTTAAGTTTTCAAGTTGTTTAGTGGCTCTGACCTTGAGAATACTACAATCTCTAATAACAGTTGATTCCTTTTCAAGTACCCTTGTTCTTTTTTATATTGTGCAAATTGCTCTGATATGAGTGACTGCATGGAACTATTACACAATTATGATCAGCGTCCCAGTGTAAATTAATACACATAAAATAATAAAAATACTGCCCTTTATCAGTTTTGCTCACCTCTAATTACATCTTGACTAGCTCTATTTTATGAAAGAAAACCCAAACATTTTCTTTATATTCTTTTTAATGAATTTTATGAATTGTATGTATTTTAGGAGGGTATATAAAGCCTCTTATGCTTCTTCATTGTTCTGAATACTAGCTTTTACGCATTTCATAAGGCACCAAAATGTTTATAGCATGAATGATTTGTTATTGTCAGAAGGTTCAGAACACAATAGATCCCATGGTTCTTCAAATTTTTTTCCCCATTCACATTTTGAAGGATAGTGTTAATGATATTTTTACTTTGAATATGAATAGTTCCTAAACAAACGCAAAAGTTGCTAAAGACTAAAAACAAGAAATAAATAGGAGAGGATGTGCAGAGTCAATTTAAAAGTACACACAGAAATGTTTGCAATGATTTCAGTAAAAGTTTTGAATATTTTAGATTATAGAGGGAACTGAGGTTGTAACATTGTCTGAGATGGCTGAGAGTATTTGGAATATGTGTTCCTAACTATGTGTTTTATTTCACCACAGTAGCTAACCGTTGCATTCTAACAAATACTTAGTTCATGTGAGATAACATTGTAAATCATTGTTAATTTCATTATAGTAATTGATTAACAATTTATTGTAATCGCACATACATTTTGGTTTTTCATATATTTGTGTCCATTGAATCCGGAAGCAGGGTAGCATATAAAAATTTGCTTTTTAGTTGAACTTTCATTGTTTTTCATTTTGATGAAAAGGAACTTTTTAACCTGGAAATGAGATGTATTAGAGTTCACAGGAGAAAATTTTTAAAAAGTGCTTTTGATCACTGACCTCATTTTTTTATCAAAATAATTGCTTGTATGTTTTTTATTGCATGTTTCTTATGAGGAAATAGACTATCCAGTCAGCTAGAAACATGATTGCTTCTGAGCTGTATCTGGAAATGCCAGTGACAATGCTCATCGTCCCGAGTGACCAGCTGTAGTCCCTGACCAGGGAAAAAATGGGATGGGGGAATAACCTGAAGGCTCCACCCCCAAGAGCTCTCCTCTTCCCTGTGTGTCAGCAGCAAAGACATTCTCCAGCATCAAAGGTCGGTGTTTTTAAAGGAAAAACCAGACAGTTCTGAAAAGGTGAACAGATTATGGAAGACAACTATTTGTGAAACTAGAGTTGTCTTAATGGCACAAAGGGGCTAAAGCTTGCTTTCCCCCCTTTACTTCTCTTCAGGATAATTACTGTTGCCTGGAACTCAGTGAGCTCATATCTGTTGCACTGCTAACTGTGGAGCCAAAATACCTCCGAGTGTGAAATATCGAAGGATAGGAGGTTGGAGGAGTTCATTAAATTACCTCTCAGTTCATCATCTGCTCTACAGCTCTGTGAGGCAGTTTAGTTTCTTTGACAGTCTGACCTTTCTGTTTAAATAGGTTGGTCTTCTGGGGCTTTTGAGGCCAGAGATATTTTGTGCTTAGTAAGGCACTTTAAGTTAAAACTTCCATTTGTACTCATTGAGATTACTTTTAGCTGTCATTCACCTCTTGCACTTATCCTTGCTTGTCCAGCCTTGCTGATTTCTTTCCTGATTTTTTAATGCGTTTCTTGCCCAGATAACTTCTAGAAGAAAAATCAGGATCAGGCATGGAAAAGTGCAATGCCTTTAGGCAGTGTCTCCTGTTTACTTCTTTTCCCAGTTATCTAAGAATCAGTCAAGATGTGAACGTCCTCCCTACCTCTGCCAACAGAGCACTCAGTAACACCTCCAGTATCCTTCCCAAGAGGTTAATTCACCCTTCCCAAACTTGAAAATAAGATCTTACATTTAAGAACTGGTATGTCATTTTCTATTGGTGCTATTGTATAATTTGTATCTGGTTTCTGAGAGATAAACATATATTATATATATATGTAAAATTTTAATTTTTTTTAAAGGCTCCATTTAATAGAAATATCGAGCTGAGCATTGGGGAATATGTATATAGGGTTTTGTTTGTTTGGTTGGTTGGTTGGTTGGTTTTTAAGTGGTGACAAATGCTTTTGTTCTATGCTGCATCTTTAGAACAAGCTACTTCACCAGGAAAGGCAGGGAAGAAAAAAATAGAAAAGCTTGCAAAATAAGCAATACACAGTACAGCACATACCAAAAAGGAGCAACATTAATGAATTAATTAAAATGTGGGCCACGTCATTCCTAACTGCATCAAGTGTCAGAAATAGCAGGTACTCCAAGCACATTTAGAAATAATTAAGGGAAATACTGTAGTAAATTAACATAATAAATGACATTATAATTACAGGAATGATACATACAATTGCTAAGAAACAATCATCATTAACAAGAGAGCTTTGTTACTGCATTTGTGTTTACATAATTCACAGTTGTACTACTCACTGAAAATTATCCCAAGACAAATGGCAGCTAACCAGTATTAGAAAATAGCAAATCAGTATTCTTGGGATACTGGGTAACCACAGTGGAGTTGGATGATTTGTTTTTCCATAGTGAATGGTTAATTCACCCAAAAAAACCCCATCAAACACAGAATTTTGGTTGTCCAGAGTTTTTGATTGAAGCAGTAGTATTTCATGCTTCTCATCCAGCAATTCAGAAGGCAGAGCACTCACTCAGCTTAGAATGAACAAGGGTTAAATTTTTAATTAATACTTGAACCTACCTTACCTGCCTCATCCAAATGCATTTCACCATGTCTTGCTCTTTTTTTTCTGTAGTAAGTGGCTGTAATAACTTCTGTTGGATCTATGAATGCATTGCTTTTCTGCTCTACATAAATAATTTGAATGTGTAAATACTCTTCTACCTTTGCATTCTAATCTCCAGGATAGTCCAGTGCTCCCTCCATGTGAGACATCTCACACGTACCTAATTTGAAATTTTCTAAAAGAAAGGACAGTTAAGCCATTCATCTGAAGTGAAGGATCTAAGTTCAAATCTCTTCTTCCTCTAATGCAGAGGAGGGAGCAGAATCTATCTTTTCTTACATTCTCTACATTCTAGTAAACTGAGTGGACTATTACGAGACATAATACCCTTAATTATCTCCTCTTGGAGTTTTGTCAGTCTATGGGAAATACTTAAATAGTCATTCTGATCCCTGTGGAAAGCTGGGGCTTTTATATATTACTAGCATTTCAGTAAAATTCTCATTTCCCATCACTTAACGATATATTTTATTTACTCAGAGGAAAAACAAGCATTACACAAAAAATCCTAACTATATTAACTATATTATTAACTTACGTTCTTTCAATTTTCCATCAGTTCTCTAGTTATGTTGCAATTGTTATGTTTTCAAGACACTAACTATAAAAAAAATACTGGAATTCAGTAAGGGCAAACACAGGATCAGTTGTAGGTTGTTTACTTCTTCTATTTGTAATGAGGTTCTAAAGATGTATAGGAGTCCATGCCAAAAGCTGTAGAAGCAAGATTAGGTTTTCAGTTCAGTCTGCATTTTACTTTTTAATTAAAATGCTGTCCACATTTTCCATTCATTTGTAATGAAAGAGTTGGGATTAAGAAGAAATAAAATAGTTACTTCCATACATCAGGGAAACACATCAGGGTTCTGTGTGTTCTGTACATAACACAGTATCCCTATGGTCAACTCTGAATTTTCACACAGGAGAACCTATATAAAACCTAAAATAAACTAAATGTGGACAAAGAGTGTAAAGTAGGCATTGATGGAATTGAAAATGAGCTTTCTCACTTTTAGAGGAAGTCAAAACACGCTTTCAGTAATGTTCATGGGTAATATAATGCTGGTGTTCCTTAATAATTAAATCACATATCAAAAATCACCATGCTATGCTGCATTGCTTTGCCCACAGTTGGAAATTCTCAAATGGTTTCTATTGTTACAATAGCAGTCTTGTATTCTTACATAATAGTTAAAAATAAATGTTACAGGGTCTATTGACTTTGTCCAACTTTCAATACCTGCTTTAGCTAAGTAAAGTAACCATCCAGGCTCCCTGTACTGGAAAAAACACTCCTCTACAGAGTAGTTCAGAGCACCTCAGTTAGGATCCTCTGAACCACCCTCTGGAGGAACCTACCCCAACCTGCTGATGATAAAGGCAACATACAGAGACTGCCTAGGCAACAGGATAATTTGGATGGCCAAAACTGAATGGTGTCAATGCTTATCCCTATTTCAACACCCAACATGAGCACACTGGCTCTGAATACAATGAATGTTAAGTAACCTTTTGAAACAACCTTGAGTTTCTGGTGTCTGTTTTTATCTTGTTTTCCACTTCCTTTCCCTCGCAGTTTGCTAGAGATGTAGAACAAGATTTTTAAAGTCATTTAGCTGCATAAAGTGGCAAACTGGTATCTAATGAGATTTTCAAAAGTGCTTAACTGCAATTGTAGTCAGGTACAAAATAGAAGACCGTCAAAGGAATCTGGGAAGAGAATTTTCCTTTAAATCAGCAAAAATCAGAGAATTTTTGGAAAGCCCATGTATCATCCATCTGCTCTTTAGGTACCTAAACCTCTACAAGTCTGCTCTAGAGTCCTGTGCAAGAATTCTCCTTCACACTGCCATATTGAAGTTTTCCACAAATTTAGCCAGAAAACTCCAAAGATGTGTAAACTCCCCAAGATTATTTTTAAACTCAAAGATGAGTTTTCTATGATTGCTGTGGCAGCATGGTGTGTTTTGTTATATTTTTGAGCAGCAAGATTAGAGAGAGACAAAAAAGAGGTCATCAAAAGGGGCAAAGGGGGGGGGGGGGTATTTCCTCTTCAACATGATATATGTGTACACAGCTGTGTACACATCTGATAACTCAGAAATAGATCAAAAGCCCACCAAAAAGTAAAGTTGGAGCTTATGTTTTGGCTTTTCCAGGACTTTATGCTATATTTTACATTAGAACAAAACCCAGTCTATTTTTTGTTTTTTTTCAAATGAAGTCGGCACGGCAGATCAAGTACCTCCTTTCATGTGCTGCAATCCTTCATTTGGCATTTCTTCTTGTATTTGCTACCATAAAGAACTCTGGGGGATTACTCCTGGTTATGCAGGGATGTAATCATGAACAATGTGATAAATTATAAGCTGCTGGGCAGCCGAAAACCAGTTCTATAGCGAAGCCTATCAGTTCTGCTGGTTTTAAACCGTAGCTATTTAGGTTTGACTCTGGAGTAATAGGAAAGTCCACAACAGTTTCTGGAGAGGAATCTTTCCTGTCTCTGTAAAGAACTTGAGAAGGGTGTCTTTTGTAAATATAGGGCACTTCACCCACTCACCCTACTTTTTTTCTGACATTGTTAATCATGTTGTTGTAGCTATGTGGCATTTTGTCAATTAGCTTGCAAAGAATAATCTGTCATCTCTTCTGTGGAACAGTGTTGCGGAGGATCAAACGAACAACACGCCAGGATCAATGTGATCAGGTGAATGCCGTTTATTGTTAGTGCTACTGTCCTTTATATAGCAAACAGTTACACTCATACTCTTATACTGTCCTAAATATAGCACACAGCACACTTTTATACTATACTAAATGTAACACACAGCACACTTTTATACTGTACTAAATATAACACACTGCGTGCTTTTATAGTAGCTTTCTTATTGGTGCAACTTTCTTATTGGTGCTCTAACACTTGCCACGTGCTCCGCTAACCGCTCATTGGTGACAATCAGGTGTCCACGCGACTGTCTCCTCACGTAAGCATCACCACGTGCTCTGCTAACCAATCTCATTGGTGACAAACAGGTGTTCACGCGGCCGCCTCCTCATGTAAGCATCTTCTTAGCTTTTGCTTCAATCATCCAGGAGCTGCTAGCTTCAGCGTCGTTCTTCGCATTCCTAACCGCAGCTCTTATCTTCCAGCGGCCTTGCTTACTGCTTAACTATTTCAGGCCTAAATGTTCATCAGCTTCACTGTATTGACAAAGGCTGGATTGCTCACATATCCATGTTCGCTCAAAAATTCTCCTACAGAGCAGGCTTGAGAGCTTGGACTTAGTTTCTGCCTATGAAAATTAATTACTGTAGTAAACCCCCTAGGTATGAATTGTCTTTGCTAGGAGGTTTAAGCCTTCATTATCTCCAAGGACTTGGGGTTACACCAACTCTTGTTTTCTTGCTAAACTGCTTACTGTTGCCTGTCTATGCTCCAAAATATTACTGGCAGGCCAACATATTTTATTTATGTTCTTAGGGGAAGAGCCACTTTTGTATGCGCTACTAGAGACATGCATCTTCTGGTTGTATATCACTAAGAATACTTGCCCACAAAAGAAGTTAAAGTATGTTTTAATAATGACTAAAGCATAGTAATTGTAACAGAAAACTACTGACTTGCCTAGTTCCCTGAGTACAGCATCTTGTGGTTAACTTTCAGAGCCTAGTTGGCACTCAGACATGAGGGAAGGCAACCACTCAGGTCAGAGGGACAATCTTAGCGGAGACAGAACAGGCGCTGCAAATAGCAAGAAAACACTCAAGACAGGTATATATTAGATTTACTTTGTCAAGTTCAATTGCTGCTGTATAGAAATAATAGCAGGTAGAAGGGAAGGATGAGGTTTTAGAAGGATTGGAAGTATGATTTAAAAATAGTAAACAATAGTTTGACTTTCATTAAGTTAAAGATGATGTGTATGATGCTACTTAGGGCTGGCTATTTATACTGTTAAACCATCACCGCAAAAACTCACAGCTTCTGCTTTTCTGTATTATGTTGAACACAGGAGTGGGAGATTAACACTCTTTCCATTTACCCTCTAGCTCCAAACTCCTTCCTGAAGAGGCTGGAAACACATCAAAATCCTATGTGTCTTGAACTCAGAAGAATGTCCAGCAGCTCAGGACAGTATGAAGAGCTAATATTAACTAGATAAACTACAAGAAGTAGATCGTAAGGGTAGGTGATGCAGATGAAAAGAGATAGTTATATTTTCCTGCCCAGCTCACCCACCAGCTTCAGAAGCAGCGAATTGTTTCTTTTCCTCAGAATTAATTAAAAAATAGGGGGGGGGGGGGGGAGTACTGATTAAATAAATACTGCAAGAGTTACTAAAGGAAAAAAAATATTCACAGAATATTATTTCATTGCTGGAATTCAAAGAAGCAGATGAATTTGGGATTCCCAATAAGTCCTTGTCCAGTAGTTGCTGGAGAAACTATCAGACTGAGAAAATAGGTTTTGGGAGGCTACTTCATTGTTTTTTGTAGCTTGCTCAGACAAAGCACAGAGAAACCAACTGCTGGGAGAATTATTCCTAAGGACTTCTGCTGCTGCCATCACCTTACAAGTCTTTAAAGTGTTCGTGGCTCCAAATAAGAGCACAGAAAAAGCATGTTTTTTTTTTTAAGGATGGACTAGTGGATATGTGTCCTTGCAGACTGGAAGACTCAAGGAGATGTAATATGTCCTAGAGGTCCTCTGCTGATTGTGCACCATCTAGTTCTATACAATTAACACAGAGTTTGGGGAAAATACATAAAAGGAAAATTTTGTTCCTGTGGCTGACTTCTGTTGTTATCAACTAACTAACATCACTCTTGGAGTTCTGTTTTTTCTTTTTCTTTTTCTGTCTTTTCTCTCAGGTTATGACTTGTTTTATAGCTGGTTAGCTAAAGTCAACTCTTCCTTGCAATTACTTCAGTATGAAACCCCAGATATTTTCTGTTTTTTTTTCTTAATTCTGCTTTTTGAGCTGTGCAGAAGTGCTTAGTCTGATTGCTGAAAATAACATCCTTACTTCACAATATAATTATAATAGATAAACAAGCTTGTTTCACCATGTCTGACATACAAAGCTTTTACTCAGGGTGGAAAACAATTATCAGTGATGGATTCTTGTTAAAGGTAGTCTATTCTGCTAGCAATATTAAAAGATTTGTTAATTAAATTATTTGCATTCCTGTGTTCTTCCTGAGCTCAAAACAATCTGAAGTTATTTGTGTTTAGAGCAGGTTTGCAGATTTCTGTAGTCCTCTATTATGCTAATTGTATTAAGCCCTCTGTTGGTAAATCATTTGGAGGAAACAGACAGGGTGGGAGCAAGGATCAAAAATAATAACACAGGAGTAGAAAAATGTAAGATTGATACAAGTCTGCATCAGGCAAGGTATGGAAATACCTGTTCTGTTGTCATTTCAACAAAAGCTAGTGTGGAAATCCTTGTTTTGGAGTAGCTATTTTGATAGATTTCCAGCAAACATTAGACTTAAGAGTGAGAGAATGTTCAGTTGCATTTTAGGAGCATTGCATCTGTTCTCATTTTGACCATGGTGAGGGGACTAAGTACAACAGATATGGGCACTTAAAAGCCCCAGGTACTAGCAGGACTGGCTCAACAGTTACAGATGTAACAGTCCTGCTATATTTGTTTAGTCCAATAATGAGATCAAGCATATGTAGCACAGAAATACCGCAAAGGAGACACTAAAATGGTTTGTGATATAAAATAAAAAAGTCCAAAAGCCTTTAAAATAATATTATTCCACTGTAGATTCCAATGTAGATTCAGATTGATACAAGGATGTTGCATACTCTTCTACAATCATAAAATGAACCAGCACTTTCTTTGTTAAAATTATATTCTTTTCATGACTTTGGGTCAGCTTGAGCTTACTCAATATGCCTAGTAAGGGAACAAAGAGGATTGCAAATTTATGTTTCAGTGTATATATATTATGTTTGTTTGTATAAAAAGCTAATGCATTTTTTATTAAATAAAAATAGAAGCAGAGGTTAGAAAAAGCACGAGTCATTCTTAGGAGTGGGGAATAGAACGTAGTTCATCCTCGTATTGGTTAAATGCTTTTGTCACTGGGTCAGAGAATTGATTGCCCTTATGCTTGTTCTTTCTTCCTCTGCTTCCAGTTAATCCTCTAGTATTCCAAGCAAAGATGAACAACTGTTTTATCTCTTTTTAAAAATATAATATAGCTTAATGGTTTCAGACTGACCTTAGTGAGTCAAAGATGTGAATTTAATTCAGGAATAGAAAGGATTTGAACACAGGCATACCACTACCTATCTAAATCTCCTAACTGCTGAACTGTTGGCTAAAATCACTTGGCCTTGATTTGAAGGGAACACTTGACCTCTTCTTTTGGCAGAAAGGCCTTAGGCTGCATCCTTTACAGGAAGCCTGATTGCCATAAGTGCTGAGCAAAGTGCAGTGGTTCCTTACAGCTCAAAGGTGCCTTGAAAGGGGTAGGATTCACGCAGTCTCATCAGCCAAGAAGGCTAGCTTGCAACTCCCTTGTGGCACCCCAGCTTCTCCCTTCAAATGGATGCAACAGGATTTGGTAGGGTTCTGACCGCCCAGCAATGCAGTTGGGGAGGATAAGGCATTTAGCTGTTGGGGGAGCGAGGGCAGTCTTCCTTTGCTCCTCTGCAGGAAGGCAGAGTGGAATCATCCTGGCAGAAAGATTGTCAGGCTCCAGCTCAAGCCAACAGCTGGACCATGTTAGTAAAACGCATTCCCAAGCACAGTAGTCCTTGTTCACCATGTTGACTTTGCTGGATCTTTTTTCTGAAATGGCTGATTCTTCCTCTGTATTGTGTAAAGCATGTAGCTCAGGGCTATGGATTTTGCTTTGGTTCTACTTGTCTAATTTCCTTTTTAAATCTAAATTTTGGGATTTTTTTCAGAAACAATGGGAGTTGGGCTTTTTAATGCTACTAAAACCTGATCATCAATTGCGCCAACAATGTGTTACCTATGACGAGAGCCATAAGCACCTTTGAACAGCACGTATCAATGCAGTTTCTTCTGTGGTATATAAGGCACAAACAAACAGATAGTGATTCTGCATGTTTCCCAATTCTGATGGTAACTTACATATTCTACTATTATGATTGATCAATGAATCTATACTAGCACTTTCTAATTCTATATTTTGATATGCTAGCCAGTGATTTAAATCTCTAGACAACTGGAAAAAAACATAATTTCTTCCTTTTCCTAAGATTCCTTACACAGTTTCAAATGAGCCTTTTTTGTTTAATATATTATTGTTAATGAAACCAGTTAGCATCTCATTTTCTTGGAAATTTCTTCTTATAATTTAGCATTTATCCTACCCCTGTTTAAACTCTGAGTGGTTTTTGATGTTCAAGAAATTGTGTTTTCTCACTTCACAACTTGTAAAAGTGAACACACCATTGTCTGCACAAATCTCTTGTAATATCATAACGCATATGCTAAAAAATTAGTGGTAGCTAGCATACATACAAATACTTAATGTTATCCTCTACAACACAGAGAATTCTTAACACTAAAATTTACTTGTTTGTTAACTATGAATTTTTTACCTATAAAATGTGCCATTTCACAAATAAAGAAGAGAGTCTGTTCCTAAATATCTACATTCATGACTTGTGTCCTCAGCCATTCCTAAATCAGTGGAAGTCTTGAATATGGAAAGTTTATAGTTCCTACTGAATTTTAAAATGTTAAATCAGTGCTATTTCTATATTGGTTTTGCCTGAAACATTTACTGTAACATGTTATTTTCTCTGCCAGAAATCAAATGTATTCCATATAGTATAATGAAGGACTAAAGTGTGTTTATTTCAAACTTAAAAGAAAATGTTCTGCTCAACACTTTGAAATATTATTTTGTATGTATGAACCAGCAGAATATAGTATGGATAAACAAAACACTGTCTTTGCCAGAAGATAATCACAAGCTTTGAAACAGCACAGCAATCCTTTCCAGGACGCTGTGATTAGAGATCTCCTAAATACTCATGGAAAAGAAAAAAGGGATTACAGTTTAGATGATAAATAATAATAGGTTCAATCTAGTATTGCTGAAAAGAAATAACCTTTTTTTTTCTTGATATATATTTTAAATATTATGCAGTCGATGTTTATTCAGCTATACCAAAGCAAATACTGCTATTGCAGTACTTTTATAACTAAAAATCTGCTTTCAGTAAAAAACAAGCTCTTGTCTTTGTTTAAGAATTGTGGAGGGAGAAAAAGATCCAAACTGTGTTGCAAAGCTACAGTCCCACAGACACACTTTATGCAGCAGATCATGATTATATGTGGGATGATAATTTCTTTCTGTGTGTTGGCAAAGCTGTATGGACTGGGAGCTTTGACAAACTGCTCTCGTTTCTTTCCTTGCCTTTTAAAAATTATTTGAACTCTTGGAAATACTCATTTTAAATGTATAGGAAGGGCATGGAGATGTTACAGGGCAATGGTCTAAAGTTTCCCTTCATGAAATTTGTACCAAGCTTTTCACCTGTGGACTTTTTATTGATTTTTAGGGGGTAAATGCTGATGGAAGGTATACATACAGAAAAACAACTACCTTTGAAATACTTTTGTCATTGACAGAAGAGCAACATAGGTAAATGTTGATTAATTTGTGTCATCTACACATATGTAGTTAGGGAAAGTTCTCTGACTCCAAAATTACATAAAAGTATAAATTCATAATCATAAATTCTATAGTCCTGGCTACATTATATACATTCTGTGTAACTACTAAGGATGCTATAACAGATGCAATATTTACTAAAATGTCTTTATACTGCGTAACAGAGCATTCTTTCTTTTAAGCAGTCCAAATCATAGGTGAAAAAGTACATTTTGTAAGATGATTTCCTATGAGAAATTAGTTTTGTGTTATCAAAGCTTTTCATGTTCCAAACTTGCTCTGTCCTAAATCAAGTCCTGAAAATAGATAAACATTAAATGTATGATATATATTAAACTATTGAATATTCAGAAACATCTTATTGTTGTTATTGGTTTATAAAATAACTCCACCCTGCATAAGGAAAAAGTGCCATCATGTTCTGCAGGTGGGCTACAACACATCAAATTAATTTGTTTTGGTATCTTTCAAACTGTAAATGAAAAAGGAGGATGGATATCATTGTACTTTAAGCATAACTTTGGGTGGCCATGCAAACATGTGGGAATGGTCCCCACCTGAGAAAATTGAAACAATGCTCATGTAAGGTTGTGTGGACTGTGAGACCATCTGCTTCAGTAAGATTGTCAGACCAAGGAACTTTTATTTCAAAGGGGATAATAAGCAAAAGGGAAAGTGATAAACAAAACTCACAGAGACACAAACCTGATAAATCGTAATAGAGACCATGACAAAGAGTGAAACTCTTCAGCCGCTAACTGATGGGGCGTATAGTCTTGGAGAGGGCCAGCCTGGGCTTTATAACTACATAAGACCCTGGGCTTTATAACTGATAAAAAGGCAGAACAAGATGAACACAAAGATTTTGGATATTTGAGGGGGGCCTGTGGGACTACGCAAAACTTATTGAAGAGTGTTTAGGAAGCAGGAACTGGTGAGGAACAGCAGAGAGGAGCAAGTATTAAAGGAACTGGTCACATGTAAACAGTTGCCACTCACTATGCCTGATCACTGCAGTCATCTTATCTTCTTATTAAATCCTTTCTCGTCTTTCTATGTAATCTCACTCTTCAACCCATGTGTAAGTACTGCAAGGTGTAGGAGCCAGCCACTGGAGAGGCTAGTGTGGTTGACAAGTACCAGCGACAGGAGTGGGACCCTGGAGACAGCAGCCCATGCATTCATGGTGCCAGCAACTGGAAGGAGTGAGGTGCTCAGAGTCAGCAGCTGGGAGGCACCTGGGTCATAGGGACCTGTGTGTTTGGTCTGGAGCAGCTGAGGGGCTGGAGGGACTGATGCAGGTGCCAGCAGCTGTAGCCAGTGAGGGTCCCAGCATCAGCTGGAGTGGGAATAGGGCTCATGCCCCTCCGTGCCAGCAGCCACAGGGACCACTGCCTTCATATCTTCCCTTAACTTGGTGTGTGTGGGTGTGGACCAGATGGCAAGTAGGTGGCCCCAGGTCCACGCAGAGGGTCCATGCTGGTCTCCTCCAAAACTGGGGGGCACAAGTGAGTGTGGAGTGTGTGTGGGACAGCTGTGAGAGTTCATGTGTGTTTGCTAGAGACTACCGAGCTGGGCTAGCCAGCCAGCCAGTGGGAGACCAGTGGAGCAGGTAAGAGTGCCTGGGATGTGGGCAGGGGTAGCAGTCAGACAGAGGACGCTGATGCTCGAGGTATCTGCAAATGTGTGTGTGTGTGTAAATCCAGAGAGCCGGGGCATTTGTGTGAACTTCAGGCCTGATAGGCTGAAGGAGAACAGGACTTGGCTATCTGTGGTTATGTGTTACATCAGTTCTGGTAACTGACGTACACCCAGTACATGTGGGTGTTGTTAAATGCCACTAAGTGCCCTGGCTGTGGCAGTCATGTAGACAGCTGTGGCAGTGTCCTCTGTGTGTGTCTGTGTGTGAGTGTCTGAGATGCACATTCAGCTTTGCTGCTGGTTGGACTTGTAAACAGGGAAGCAGCAGCCATGCCCATCATCCCAGGATGGATAACCCTGGGCCTCAGGGCACCCCAGGCTGGGTGCTGGCAGCTGGGCAGGAGGAACCCCTGGTCCTTGAGCACACCAGAGGTAGTGGCCCTTAGCAGCTTTAATGTCCATAGAAAGGCAGATGGTCTGTTAATAAGCATAATAGCCACTTTCTGATCAAAGCACCTCCTCTGTCAATTTTTCAAGAGATTCCACTGTCATAAGGAGCAGAAGCTGAGCCCAGACCAGCATTTGAAAAAGCACTCAGTAGACAAAATACTGACATAGGTTCATGTTATGGATTATTATAGACTTGAAGGTGTCAAATTGGTTACACCAGATATTGAAAATGCCTACTGTTTTATTATACATCTCCATAGCAATAGCCAGGAAAGTTTCTGTATCTGTCTGTCCAGACTGACATCAAAGTGACCATATTATTTTGGTCCTTGTTGCATACTTGCAAAATTGAAGCTTATTCTGACATTAGTGAAAACAGTCTTTGTGCTTTACAGAGGAAGCCAGTTTTACCAAAAATATCACAAAACAAAATAATTACATTTGCTTTCTTTGTTACTGAGGAATTTGATGAGGTTGATGAAACTAGCTAACAGTTAATTTTTTAAAGGCAGAAAGTGTAGGCCAGCTAAGTTGGAGTCATTTGTGCTTAAAATATAGAAGATGGTCTTTTAGCATATATACCAGAAGAAAAGAGTGGATGGAAAAATTAACTTACACCACTGAATAGGAAGTACTTTATTCTTTCACTTTTAAAGAAAACATACATGGAGAGTAGTGATGGATATGTTCAATCTCATGACACAAAGCACCTTACTACAGCTAGCTTTCTGAAAAGCAAAAAGCTTGGCTACTTGAAGCATTATTTTAAATTGGTTGAATGTTATACTATTGGAAAATTGATTAAGCAAAGAAGAAGAATAGCAATTTATAGGTCTTCTTTATCAAGATCAATAAAAAAGTACTGATATGCCAATAAAACATTTAAACAGTCTGACAGCAGGGTTTTTTTGTGGCTTGAGCCATGCAATATGAGATTCAGACTATCACAGAAATAAGTGTGAAGATTTCATTTGAGATGTTAAAAGAATAGCTCTCTGTATTATGACACCCGGTTGTGAACTTTATTAAAATGCTAACAATAGCCTGCAGTTACTATACAATGGAATGTAATGATAAATTTCTTCTGTGTGTGGAATTGGAAGACTGATAGAGAGACTTTTAAAATGCATTTGTATAAAACTGCTTTGTTTTCATTGTTTTCTAGAACAGGTAACATGAGTGCAAAATATTGTACTAATGGAAGGAACGTTATACCTCAGAATTAAAGCGTAACACTATGGATCTTCTCTGCATACCTTTTTCAAATAAAAGAGTTGGTTTGGGCAAAATCTGGCATGCCTTCATAAAAATTAAAATATATGAAAGCTCAGATCTACAAAGAAATACCATAAACAGTTTTAATACTCTTTGGAGGTGGGCATACTTATAGAAAACTACCTAAATAATGTGATGCATGTATATAGTTTATTGCAATGACACCTGTAACAAGCTGCAATATCTAAAACTGCTCATACACGTGTTGTATCTGTAACTGTGCATCAGAAAATAAAAAATGAAACCTAGAGTAACATTTCCATTGAGAAACTAGGCATTTGAAATAAGATAGAGTGCTTTGTTTACTTTGATATTACTGGGTTTAGAGGGTTTTTCACTGTTTATGAGATCTATTTTCTTCAAGTAAATACAATTTCTTCCAAATGTTGAGTCTTCATTGAATTTATCAATGCTGTAATGAACATACCTGATGTGCAATAATATTTTCAGGTGCCTTCATAGTGTTATTCAAAATAGCACTTGCTGTGTCATAGATCTCTCTGATGTAGGTGAAAGAGGAGAAAAGAAAAACCTTGGATACAACAAATCAATAAATGATTTGCAGGACTGGCAGCTAGGTGACTCACTAGGGTCAAGCTCAGAAAAAAACGTTTTACTGCAGGCATTCTAGTTTCTAATCAGTTGCTGACACTTTTTTTTTTTCAAGCTGTCCTTTTGTCTGAGCTATAGCTAGAGCATGGACACTTGTCACCACATGGTCTATTTTTTCTGACAATTACAACAGTATATATGAAGTAGAAAAGAAAAGAAAGTTCACTGTACCACAGTTTGAGGTCACTTGTGAGGGATTAACAGTTCTTTGCTATTTGATGATCATTTTGGAGAAAAAACAAGCAGACAAACAAATAGAAACCCCAAACAACCAAAGGAAAAAACCTATTTGTTCTAATTTATGATAAGTAGTAGATTATTATATTCTATAAACTTTAATTAAGTCTTCTTACTGTTACAAGGAAAGTAAAAAATGTTATTCTAGTCATTTTGAGTACTGTCCAGGACTGAGTATGATTTGAAGTTTAAGAGTAACTTTAAAAGTTTAAGGGATCTTCAGAAAAATTCTTGGTTGTGGTAGCTCTGTGTTAGTGACATATGTGCTGCCTAATTTCTGTGGGAGTTGTGTTACTGACTTCAGACACAAGACAGACAGGTCAGGAGTTCAGGTTTCTGAATATATTTCAGGCACATATATAATACCCACTTGTGTGACTTTAAAGGAAAAATAATAAAACAAAGAGGTGAAACTAGGCAGAGGTGAATAAAAAATGCAGCCAGATTAGGCCATATTAAATATGGTCAATTAACCCCTGTCCTGTCCAAGAAAAAAATGGTGTGAAAAATAATACAATATAAATATTTTAAATAATAATATAAATTATTTTAATATTAAAAGGCAATAGACATGCCTGGTTCCTAAAGCAGAGATGTTTAGTCTTATTGTTCAGAACTGTGGCTGTGGCTACATTATGCAGCAGGAATGGACTTGAAATCTTGGTGCACTCTGAGCATATCCCAAGTCCACGGCGGGAGCAGGCCGCCCTGAGCATCGCGTCATCGTGCCCCTGAGTTTTCTTCCAAAGGAAACTGAGAATGGCAGTAAGAAGGGAGAGATGGTGTGGTCTGGCATGCCTCCTAGTATGGACAAGGTTTGGGGACTATAATTCAGAGGTACTGAATTATAGTCAAGCAGGATAACACACAGTACTCATCAATGGATCCAGCATGGATTCAGTCTGGGGGATGTGACTTCTGGGGTTTTTTTGGGTTTTTTGTGTGTGTGCAGTGTTGTGTTGTTTTGTTTTGTTTTTTTCTTACTGATTGTTTATGAACACTCAATACATTGGAAAAAATATTTTTTCAAAAACGTCTACTTTCTTTTTTAACTCCTTCAGAGTATTACAGTAAACTAATTACTGTCATCAAGAAAAATTACTGTCAGCACTGTCTGCAAGAAAAAAAACAAGAGCAGAATTCTCTGCCACAGAAAACTGGGTTGATAATAATGCAAATAACAAAATGGCACAACAGCAACATTGAAGAAAACATTTTTCTGCATTGCAGAAAGAAACAGATGCATTTGCTTTAAGTTCTTTAAAAGCATGCTATATGTTGCCTGCTTATTTTGCATTTTCAGAGTTCTGTATCCATGTTAACTAATGAAAGGGTTGTAGGGCTTGACCACAGACATGTTATGTTGCTCCCTATCCTGTCACTATGAGACCAGAAGAGAGTGAATTTCCACTTTTTACACAGAAACCAAATACATAGGAAACCTTATAAACAAAGAACTTTGATTCTACCTTTAATCAAGAGAGATACTATGTCCTTGGTTAGAAAAACTGTCATCTTCCCTGGAGCTGATGTGACCCAATTCCTTCTGAAGCTCCCAGAAGGTTAAATACATCTGTATCTTCTCTAATGTGGGTTTATGATTCTCTACTATACGTGCCATGAACTTTGACATGCATTTTATGCAGCATACCAAATTCAATTTTAAGAGTTACTTCCATGTATGTTCAAAGAATCTTTAACTTAGACTTTCTGATTTGGTTCTATTTTTTCTGATTTCTCAGTGATCTGTAGATGGTGAGGACATGGTATCTTCTGCATTTGTAAAGCTTTCATAAATAAATACCATTGCCTGCATACTGCATTTATAGGGGTAAACTTGACCGCAGTGTCATGATTTACTAACAGGCCAACCTCATTACATGGGTGGGGGCAGAAATCAGATTTCATAACCTATTCAGAGAGTGGCTTCTAGTTAGGTATCACAAGCAAAAAGGATAATTCCCTTTCCAATGATTGTATGGGGAACTTCAATATTCTACAGAACTGAATCTAGTCATAAAATATTTAAAATTGATTTAGGAGGGACCATTTTCTAACCCATTTTTTTAAATGTCGTGCTTTGGAACAATAGAATTTCTTCAATTAAACATAACACTGTTGATTTACAAGATATAGGGTCTAAGAATGGTTTTGACTATTTCATAGAGTTAAAGCATAGAACACCTGGATATTTTAATCATAACTTCTTGCATATCACTGGCTATAAAGTGATGCAGGTTTTACCTTGATTAAAGCTTGTCAAGTCTCAGCTTTTAGATTGCAACATAGACAGAGAAATCTAGAGACCATGAAATCACCATTTGGAATAAGATACAGCAAACAATCCAAGCAAATGATCCAAGTCTTTGCCACTGAAAAGGGATTGATCTGCCAATCTGAATTTAATGAAAAATTGTTTTCAATCCCAGATTGGGATCTCAATGTGATCATAACATGCTGAGTCAGTCAAAGGAATGAAATGCTTGAGATAGGATTGTCTACTCTCTTTGTGAGCTTTTGAATAGCTTATTTGGTCTCAAATTTATAATGTTTCAAAGGGAGAAGAAAAGAAAGAAAGAAGGAAGGAGAGAAAACCTGATTACTTTAAGTCGGTTCTGCAGGAAAAGACGGAAAAAATAGTCCTGACTTTTACAAGAAACTGGCTGAAACCATGAAACATAAGATTTCATTATACCCATCATCCAGATGCAGAGTTGTGAATGTTATAAGTTCACTGACAACACGGGTGATCATATACTGCCTGGGGCCCATGTAGAGAAGCGTTAAGAGGAATACTCACCCATTCACAGAGGGAAATGATAGAAAGGACTACCAGGAGTACAAAAAACAATTCCAATCTCACATACTGGACAAATATTTTAACTCAAAATTAGAGTCTTCTACTTCCTGGGGGGAAAAAAAAAGTATAAAGATAGTTTTAAATAGCTCACAATGGAATGCGTTTCCATCCACTTCAGTGAGAGGCAATACAAATCTACACCAAGAACAGTGTTATGATTCTAGAAAGGATAAAAGTAGTAATATGCTCCCACTACATTTCTACTTTCCAACTATTCCACAAATGTCAGTGAAGCCAATGATCACCCAATATGCATTAGTAACTTGTCCTTCTCAATATTTGTTATCCTGTTGTCAATATGTAATTTTGAAACTCTTCCAATGAAGCTTTTCTATATTTATTGAGATCATAACAGGAATAACTAAAAAATGCAGGTACGAAAAATTATGTGGGGCAAAGGACTACGGAGCCCAAATAGGACATCTACATCAGATGGGTATTGTACAGTATATGTTAGTGCAGATCTTTTAAATATCACAAATAATCACCATTGAAAACTAGATTTTTAAAATTTAACCACCGAAAGTAACTATATATCTATATAAAAAAATAAATAATATTACATAATACTAACCTGAATAAGGTATGCATAGAGCTTGATGTGGTGTTTTAAAATATTTTTAATATTTTGAAATGCAATGTATTTTCATATAATGTCAACTTGTATTAACCAAATCAACAACAAAAAAAGAAATTTTAAAAAATGTGTTGTTTGACTTGTCTCAACTCAATGAGTTTTATGTTTTGCAGCATGAAGATTCTCATTCATTCAGGCATCTTTTCAAGCATATTTGGTAGTATAATTTTCTGTTCCTGAAGGGCTTTAGGGCCTTCAACATGTTTTATGCCATCTATTGCATATGATATGATGTTCCTGACTAAATCCTTCTTGTTATTTATTTATTGATGGAAACTACCATTTATGAATGTATTAAATTTATTCTCTAAAACTAGGATTATTATATAAAATGTGTGGAATAATAAATAAAAATGAAAGTATAAGTATGACAACACTTTTGATTTGTGATACTAAGACCAGAAGGTGAAAATGAAAAATAAATGTGGACAATGTATCATATGTATTTTAGTTTTATAACATAAAAAGAACATCAGATTCAGATTATTTTTATAATTGCAATAGCATTTATTATTTTGCACTACTGAAGGACTACCAAATGATTTCAACATGTCTTGGAGGGATCACATTTTCTTTTACTTTTGTATGTCTCTAAATAAACAAGTAATAATGCTTCTTCGTTTGTGACTCAATATACTTTAAAACATTTGGGAAAGAAGTGTGATTCATGTAAACAGCTTCAGGTATTAGTTGATTAACAGAGGAAACTGAGCAGTAACAGTTACTGTGGAAAGACCTTTTTTGTTGCCTGCTTTTAGCTTCTTGTTGAAAGAAAATGTATGAAGCCATAGAAGTAAAATTGGGATTCTAGACTTCAGATACTAAAGGGCATTTAGATAGTGAAGGATAAATATCACGGCATCAGATTCAGCTTCTAACACCTATGGCTTAATTTGGTTCTGTAGTAAGAATCAAGAAAAAAAAGGTCTGTTATTAGTGTAATAGATTTAACTGACTGACAATGAATAAAATACTGTCTTTGTTACCTGTTCTTCACCTACACAATTTAGAAAACAAGACTTAGAGCCAGACTGCCTAGTGCGTTTTAGGATCGTGTAACGAGGAGATCAAATCTGTCACATTATTATCCCAGCCCTGGTCTCTGTGCAGTGATAAGTAGCCTGTAGTGTCCAGTAGTGTTGCACTAAATTCTAGACCTGTCTGTATGCTTGTTGGCCACTTTCTGCATATGAAAATATAAGAGTGGGATACAGATATCTAGTGGTAGAGTAAAATCTTTTGTGTATCCCAAGAACATGGCGTAGAAAGAGATGGAAAGCCCACTAGCAGATCCTTACCAGTGATTATTGCATTGAGGGAATCCTGAATGAAAACATGTAAAGACTTTGAGATTTGTGATAGTACCTAAAGAAGTACTCCATCAACTCATGGGAAAGATAAAAAAGAAAAAAAAAGCTTATAATATGTTTTATCATTCAAATATAAATATTTTTGCAGTGCCATGGAGCTCAGCTCAGTTTATGTGACAAGCTGGTGTAATTCATTTTTCAAGTGATCAAAATCACAGTTTCTACCATGATGAAAAAGGATTCTTAAGAGCTACTTTGAAGTAGCTGTGTATAATTTGTAAAGAAATTTTACTGAGTATCTTTATAGCTAGCTACCCTTTTAATCTTAGAATAGATTAATATTCCATTATCTGAATCATATTTAAAAATGAGAAACTTCATACCATTCTATGAAGCTGTTAGCTTCAATTGTTAGATGTTTTATCAAAAATAATCACTTTATTTTATTTTAAATACAATATAGCACATTCAAAATATGTCTTTTTAGTGTCATCAGTTTGAAGAACAAAAGTGACTACAGGATTTATGAAATCAGCTCTGCTTTCTTTACTCAGACAAAATTTACATTGATTTTTAAAGAACTGCAGAAGAAGGAATGTTGGTTTAGGCTAAGCAGAATGTGTTACGTAGTCAGACATATTAGGGCAGGTACATATATTGATTTGGTCATTACCAGGAGGAACTAATATGCAGCTATGTCTGGAGTGATGAAAAACTCTTATGCAACTAGTGTTTTCTGTCATGGCACTGCTGAAGAGAGACATTTGGTCTGCATCTTTTCTTCTTTGGTGTTCTCACCTAGATTCTATTCCAGTTTGTATACCAATCCCAGTCGAAATATTCATTATTATTCCTATAAAGACATAAGAAATATATTTTTGAAGAGCTTTAGAGTTAATTAAAAATGTTTCTTTATTGGCCCTTTCAGATAATGTTATTAAACCTTTCACATGTACTGAATTTCATGCAAATAGTTCTATGCAGGTAGAGATACCTGTGAAAACCAATCCCAAGATACCTCCTGAATGTGGATTTCCCAGTACCTTACTTAATTAAGAGTGTTATCCTAAGTGAATCTAATGCTATTAGTGCATCTAAGATTTCCTGCTTAGAGAACATTAATTAAGTAATTCTGATGTTTAAGCAATAAAGCATCAATGAGATGCGTTGCAGGACCCATCAGTATAGGCATGTGTCTGTGAATTTCTGTAGCACTTAGCTTGCTGTTTTTCAAGGACATCTGTGTTGACAGTGAGAGCTGAACAGGGGTCTAGTATTTGGGGTGTAGAACCCAGGATAATCTCTGTTACTGTCTGTACTAGAAAAACTGGAGGTAGACGTGTATTATGAGTAACTTTTCCAAAATGATTGCCAAAATCAAAATTGTATTCTCTATTGGCATTATTTACTTAGAAACTGGAGAAAACCCATCACCAGTATCAAGTTGAATTTTTTTATACTTAAATATATGAAAAGATTACACCTATTGAACTAACAAATGGAGTTACCAATGAGCATGCTTCTAAACAGGTAAGACATGTATAACTCATATGGCGTCAGAAGGTCCAAGAAGAATGTAGTGTCACAGAAACTATTTTGTGTTACATGTCAATTTTGAAAATATGCAGTATTAACCAAGTAAAGTGTGATCAGCTCAGTTTCAGTATACACTGGTAGACATCAAACCTTAAGTCAAGAGACATGCAAACTGTAGATGTAATCAAACAAAAAATAACAGTAAGAATGAAAAGACATGTCTTGCAATAATCTTATACTACTTGATTACTGGGAGAACTTCAAGTTTCTCATTTCAAGTTAGAAAATGCAAGCAGGACACATGCTGTGTGGTTGTTCCCAGTAAGATTTCAAAGACATCTTGGGCATGAGTCGTATGGAACCTCCACCAGATCTTCTCCTGCTACATCAACAATATATTTGAGCCTCAGAAAGGGAATTTTTATTTCTCCTTATGCTGTGGAACTAATAAACTTTTACTAATATTTAGAAACTGGATTATATAATTTTTATTCATATTGTAATAAAACACAGTTCAGTATATTTGCTAGAACTATATGTGTGTATCAAAATGGCATCATATCGCCATAGATATATGACTTTTTTCAAAAGTCATTCAGGTTCTTAAGTACCCCAGGTTTTGGATGCTTAGTCTCATACAGAAACATAATTGTAATAAAATGCTTTGAGCCATAAGTTCTTCATCCCTCACCTGACCTGTCTCATAAACTAAGACACAAAAGAGTTTTAGACTTGCACGTGCAAAACTTAGTTGGAGCAATTCCTGTTAATAACCTACATTAATTAATGAACTACATTTCACAGTGTTATCAACAGTGGTCTGAGAAGAAATAGCTAAAATAAAGATGTTACAACAGTCAGAACACAGGGAATAAATTACAGTTAGGCCAGTAATTAATGCCTTGTTATTGAAAGTAAAATAAAAACCTGACATGTTAATAGTAATACAGATGAGATAAAAAATGATAATGTTCTTAATATTTAAATTTAAGAGATTCATCCCACTTATGATTAGAAGAGCCAAAGCAGTCCCTGGCTGTGATGAGAAAAAACAGTTACACACTTGAAGAAAAAATTGTTCCACTCTTTCAGAGTCTTAGAGTTCAAAAAGAGAAACAGAAGGAGAACAGAGAAGCTGTTATGGAAGACAGGGAGGAATTAAATTAAATAGTAAAATTATTTTGCCTGTGCCAGTTCAAACAACAGGTGGATAAACTGAAAATTCAGTAGGAAAACCTGAATTATGTTTAGATGGCAAATAAAAGAAACATGAAAAACAAAACATAGAAATATCTAGATGCATAGAAAACACAAAACAAATCTCCTTGTCAATAACGTGTATTTGTTTATAAAATATGTCTTTTTGTATAGCTGCAGCGCTGAAGGCTTATAAATTCTCTTCTCCTATTTGCAGGATCTCTGGACTGTTTAATAGAATTCACTATGTGTGATGAAATTCCCTGTTACACAGGTAGTACTTTTAGGCTCTATAATTGTACAATCTGTGGAGTGAATTTCTTGCTCCTCTGAAGAGAATGGAAGAACTCTCTGCAGGTGAGCTTAATTGGTACAGGCTTCAACTTTCTGAGTGTAGACCTTCCATTTAATTCCCTCTGTTTGTGTTGATATTTTTTGAAAAGTTATCAATACAATATTTTACTTACCATAGGAATGTAGGAATGGCTGGTGTGAATACTATTGTAGTGGTTTAACCCAGCAGGCAGCCAAACACCACACAGCCACTCGCTCCCTCCCCCCACCCCCCAGTGAGATGCAGTGAGATGGAGGAGAGAATTGGGAAAAAAAAAAAGAAATCGTGGATTGAGATAAAGACAGTTTAATAGAACAGAAAAGGAAGGGAAAATTATTGATGATGATGATGATGATGATGATGATTATGATGATGATGATGATGATAATAGAATATACAAAATGAGTGATGCACAATGCAATTGCTCATCACCTGCCGACCCAAGCAACGATCGCTACTTCCTGGACCACATCTCTTATTTATATACTGAACATGATGTCATATGGTATGGAATACCCCGTTGGACAGTTGGGCTAGCTGTCCTGGCTATGCTCCTCCCAGCTTCTTGTGCACTTGGCAGAGCATGGAAAGCTGAAAAGTCCTTGATTAGTGTTAGCACTACTTAGCAACAACTAAAAACATCAGTGTGTTATCAACATTCTTCTCATACTGAATCCAAAACACAGCACTAGGAAGAAATTTAACTCTCTCCAAGCCGAAATCAGGACAACTATATTGTTCTAGAAATAGTTGCCCAAGACATGGTGTCACAGAGATCCTGCTACAGAAAGAAGTTCTTCCTTCTTTCCCTTTGCCTTCAAAAAAGGGAGACAACATATTCCCCCTGTAGAAGACACTCTTGCTGTTCTTGCTTTGCAGACACATGTGGGGAGAAGAAACGGAAAAAAGTTGTCCTACTCCCTCCTATCCTCCTGAAGATGATTTCCCTCCAAACCTCTTGTAGGAGATGTGTCTCAAGGTAATGGAAAATTCTCAGTTGACCCTAAAATGTTTTGTCAGTGAATCATAGGGCTTACTGTCCTGCTTCAGAGGTACAAATGCAGAATTTATCTTAAGAGAGTTATAAAATATTTCCAATGTTCCCTGTTGTACGCATGATTTTGCAAGACTGGAACTTTAAAATGTAATTCTCATATGTAGTCAGGTTTGAATGCAATACTATGATAGGACTATTCTGTGTAAAAACAATTATCAAAATTAAGCTTCAATATAGAATGAAAGTTCTGAATCAGACTCTGCTATTGCTGATTATTTCGACTCATGAGTTGTGTTAGCTAATGTAATATCTAGCAGCATTTTACTGGTCTGATATCTCATCACTAGGGTTAATTGAATACAAAGGTTTTTTGTAAAGTCTGAAGTGAAGTGTTTGCATTGTGGCAAAACTAATAACACTTCACCTTCATTATACTGGTGTGGCCTTAGGAGATAAGTGTTTAGAATGCTTTTATAAATATGTGTTGTTATAATAAAGATAATTACCAGGAGAATTAATATGAATGGAAGTGAGTTATAGAGCCATCAGAAGAACATACTACAACTGTTGGATTAATTAGTATAATTATTTCTAGAGTAGAAGGAGTATTAAATATGTGGGTTTGTTTAACTTCTGCAGTCCCAAATAACAAGGTAAAAATAACTATTTGAGACTTATACACATTACCATTCTAAAAGGTTCCTTTCTTGGTTTTAGTCATCTGTTTATGTAGAGAATACAACAAATTAATTTCTAGCACTTTTTAAATTTTTTAGTTCTATATAATAATAATATATTCTATATATAGTATAATATATTCTATATATATTCTATATTCTACATGTATTCTATATACATGTTTAATTAATGTCTGGAAAACACTTTCATACCTCACAGGCACGACCTACTCATAAGGGCAATAGGCAGCTATCCAAATATTTCTAAACCTTTTCTTAATTGATGTTTATAATTTGTCAAGCTGCAGGAATTTATTGTTAATAATTAATCTTCTTTATGTTACCTAACTGCTAAGTGATCATTATGTTACTAAAGTTACCAAGCTATTAAAGGTGCAGTGGTAAGGAAGTACTAGAGTGGCAAATGTGCAAGCCATTCATATTAGCAATAACTGCAGTCTTGCATTTGTCCTGTCTTTGCTATTTCTTTATAGCCAGACTTCTTTTAGCAACTGTAGAGAATTATTCAGACATTCACTTTTTTCCTTAAAAGTACATCACAGTTAGATTTAATCAATGGATATTCCTTGTCTTTGTATTACAGTATGGTTATCAGTATGCCTTCTCTGAATTTTTCTTTCTTCTTGTTTTCAGCTCTCTTCCTCTTCTCATTCAAATCTACCTGGATAATTTCTGTTGCCATCTTGCCAAAGAATAGAAAGAGTAACAACCACAAGATTTTTGGATCTTGTCAGCAGAAATACAATCTTTACATATAATGACTGGCTCAATGCCACTATGATCATTAACAGAATCCTTGGTCCTATTGCAATATAAATAACAGTAAAAAATTGGAATATCATTATTAAATTATTAAGGGGTTGTAAATAGCAAAATTCTCACATGAATAACTGAATTATATAGACTAATATATGTTTAATAATCCTTGTCTTTTTTTTTATTTCATTTTTTTTCATTTATGATTCTCAAGTGTAGTGACAAATTCCTGTCTTATCACATTTAAAATAAATTTCTGTTTAAATAAGTAAAATATTATGTCCCATGAATACATAGTTCAGTGACAGAGAAGCACAGATCCTACTGCTGCTCTTTATTACTGCTGCTAATTGCTACTGGCTAGGTAAATGGGGGGAGAGCAGTGGATATTGTCTCTCATGGCTTCAGTAAGGGTTTTGACATTGTCTTCCATAACATCCTTGAAGAGAAGCTGATGAAATATGGGCTGGATGAGCAGACAGTGAGATGAATTGAAAAGCAGCTGAACAGCCAGGCCCAGAAAGTGGTAATCAGTGGCACAAAATGTCATTGGAGGCCGGTAACGAATGTTATGGAAATACCTAGTACAGGAGAGACGTGGAGCTACTGGAGAGAGTCCAGCAAAGGGTCACCAAGATGAGTAAGGGACTGGAGCACCTCATATGAGGAAAAGATGGGACTGTTCACCCTAGAGAAGAGAAGGTTTGAGGGGGGATCTTATCAATGTATATAAATACCTGAAAGCAAGGTGCAAAGACGACAGAGCCAAGCTCTTTTCAGTAGTGTCCAGTGACAGGATAGTCCCAATCTGATGGACAGAAGCACTCAAGGGATTCCTCCCTCTTGGCCTTTTACATCACAATAGTGTTGCTAAGCACATTTTCCCAGTAGGCACACTCATGTGCATGTGCACACTCACAGAGTTATTTTTCATGTCCAGCAATTTATTTTCTTCTGTGCAGTAGTTTCTTATGTTCTGCTCAATTAACATAACCTCCAGCCACATCTAGTTGTTTGCTTGCAGCCTTAATACTCAGTATGTTGCCTTATGCTGAGCTGGCACAACGTGCACTGCAGTTTTGAGTGTTAGTGCAGGATTCTAGGGAATTAATATTGGCATTTTGTACTCTGACATTATATAATCATTCCTGGAGATGGAAGACTGCACTTTCAGCAGCTTCTGATATCTTTATGATAATTCGTGCATATCCTGCTCAACTTCTGCTCTAGAACAGGAGTCTGTATTTGCTCTACCTGAAAAGATGCCCAACTAAGATGCTACAATACCTGAACAGTCCATGTCAGGCCTGTGGAGAGATTCAGATTTCCTTCCTCATCTTCTCAGGCTCCTCTACAGCCAAGAAAGTTGACTATTGACTTCCAAAGGCTCCTTCTGCTTCTGTTTTCAGCAAAACTCTTACTTTGGTTTGGCAAGGTTAAGGATGTTCAGTGCACAGCCTATAACTTTGGTCACTCAAAGATCTTGATTTTTGAATTTTATTGGAATTTAAGTATACACAGGCTTGAACTAGGACACTTCTGAGCAGACAGAGCCTGTGTTTTGTTACTTAGAACACTTTTCACACTAATGTAAAAACAGTTGTTTAACTCTGGTTAATTCCTAGGATGTGGAAATTCATGCTATGAAGTTTTGTGTATTGCATTCTTCCAGTTAGAAGCTGTGTTGTCTACCTCTACTTTTTGCATCCTATCAGAGGTTTTAAACATGTTACTCACTACTTTTGACTGTGACACGTTTCCAAATCCTGTTTTCTTGAATGAGGAGAAGAGGAACTAACTACACCAAAGGCTGTACATGAGGCAGACATTCACTTCTGCTGTTGTCTGATCCAATAGATTTCAGTTAACAAAACCTTTACCCTAAAGTCCTCAGGTATCTGCCCTCGATACACTTGATCCCTTATGTCTGCTCAAACTCTTTTTCCCCCACTTAACCACTCAAGACTTTTTTTTGTTGTTGTCTTTGTTATTAATTAGACACCCATCTGTGATTTCTTAAATCTTTCACAAAACTTATTTTATTTGAACCAATGAAGCATAACTCTCCTTCTATTCAATCAGTTGTTTTTAATTGATCTAACCAGATGCAAGTTCCTAGCCAGTTAACTAATTTCTTCAATTAATGAAGTCAGCTGTCTCACGGTCATGTAATTGATCATTTTCAGGCCTAAGCATCTGTTATTCCAAGCATCTTAATGGTCACTTCCAATTGCCTCAGATACCATTACACACAATCTTTACATTGTCTTTTTATTAATTTCATTAATCCGAGGCATTTTCACTTCTCTTATCACTCTAACACTCCAAACGGTTCTTCTTTAAAAAGAAGCACCCTTCTATAGCTAGGAAATGTAAAAATATTGCTTCTTGTTTCTCAAATTTTTTTTTTCTTTTTATTTTTTTTCACAATACATTGGTGGCATAATGCCTAAAAAAACCTTTGCTTAGTAGGGAGCTACTGCATTTCTGTGTTAAACCAATACTTCACTCATTTTTCCTTCCAACCATGTATGGCTTTATTTATTAAACTATTAATTTTGGGGGGATAGACACTCTCCCAGTAATAAATTTGAGAAACAACAAGTATTCTTTGATTACTACTAAGGTCCAAAATAATCTAGAGGAATAATGTTCTACTAGCTGGAACACCCCTGAATTTAAGAGACAAGAATACAGACACCTTCTGCTCATGAAGCTCAATTATTCTGATCACTGGGCCATAAAAGAAGATAGAAAAACTAAGTGTATATTTAATATCTTTCAGCAGTTTGAGACCAAGACTACCTCTCTGTAAACCTACCTCAGTCAGTGCTCTCTTATCCAAAGAATGCAAAAAAGAAAAATACAGAAGGTACTGCAAGAGTAGGTGAAATTGTTATGAATACTCAACCTCACCTACAAAGTCAAAAGGATAAAACAGAGGAATGGATTGCTGAGTTAATCTAGTATCTTGCATAGAGTTGTTTTTCAGGATAGTGATATTAACAGCATTGCAGTCCAGCGTCTTGCTCTTTTGAATGTGCAGGGTTAATCAAGGATTAAAGTTACAGATTAAATTTAAACTTTACATGTTAATTAAGATCACATAACATTTTAATTACCCAAATAATCCTTTTAAACTGCATGGGACTGCAAAGGAACTAGAATTAAACACATTCACTAACTACCATCTAAATCAGAACTTGAGAGCAGTGTCCTGTGAACAGAGTGGAGTACTGCATAACTGTATTTAACCGATCACTGGTTATCCAGAATTTCCAAAACAGATCACCAGATTCTTTCCATCTGGTAGCCAAATCCATAATTACCTGGTTTATTTCATGCCATCCAAGTCTTTCAAATGACAGAGGGTATAATGGAAAAAAAAAATAGACCCAATTCGTTTCTCATTAAGAAATATGTAACAAAGTAGCTTTGCTGCATTTGTTGGTAGAAGAATTATGCTGCAAATGCCTTAATTCTATCAAAGAAACACAGCAGAGAGTTCCCAGAATCAAAAATAACCTATATTTTCTTCTTCGAGAAAGAGCAAAATGCTCTATTTAACAGCTATTGGCTAGTGCTTAGTGCTGGACGCAGTGTATGTGCTAGATCAGCTGTGGATTAGTAATGCTTTTTTTTATCCTATTTAATCTTCCTTTCCATAGGGATAATCCAGCAAGGTGCTGAGTAATCTTTAGCATGTGGAGCTGAGTGCTCCAAGCATTAGCACAGTACAAATGGATCCTTTCTTCCACAGCTCTTTGCAGATTTGAGCCTTTGCACTTGTGGACATCCCAAGGCACATCAATGACATTGTAACTTTCATTACAGCCTTTAAAAGAGTCCCTGCCAGGCATTGCCCTCCTGCGAGACATTAAAATGACCAATGAACTCACAACTTCAGTAACAAAATATAAACACAATCTATTTATATTAACTTTGCCATACAACCAAGAAAACATTACAGCCATTTGCTATGCATTCTTTCTCATAAGATGGAGGGGAAAAGAGGGAAAGTAAGTGAAAATATTAATTGTGCTTAGTTTTCAAAATTTCAGTTTTCCTTTTTTTCGTTCTTCTTTTTGTTGGTTTCCCATTTTCACCAATTTGAATATAAATTTTAGCTCTGAAAATCTGCAAAGTCTTAAAATACATTTTTGTTCTTTTTTTTTTAAATCCTCCTTTCTCTGAGCATATGCTAAAAAGTATGTGCCTGTGTATGAAAGTTGGCACTGTGATACTAGGTCTGAAATGTTAAACTAAAAGACTTCTTCAACTGAAAACAAAAATGGAAAGTGATAATAAAAATATATGTAGCATTCTCCTTGTAAACTGCAATTTCAAATGAGATGTGCCAAGCATCTAAACATTAATGTAATGGTTTGTCAGAAAGCTTGTGCATAGAAGAAGTTGTGAACACTTTAGCAAAATCCTGTTGTTCAATCACTGTTGTGAATACCTAATGCTGATACTTTAATAAGTGGCTGATTGTAATGTGACATTCTCTAGGTATAAGCTAATACTCTACTTCCAGTTTCATAGTTGCAGTTGACTCTATTAAAGAGCTGTTAATGATTAATTCTCTCTATTAACATTTGTTGCTGTTAAAGATGATGAGCATGATTCTATGAAATGAATGTGTCAATAGCATGCAACCTTCAGCATGGTTCATAAGGTAAACACTTCATAAGGTAAACACATTATTAAAATACAGATGAGGATTAAACCAGAGACTGATTTTATGAGTGAATTAATATAGAAGTACTCAATAATTCTTAAAATAAATATGTCATAACCCAAATAATACTGTATATATTCATACATTAAATTTCACAGATAAGTTCAACAAAAGGAATAGACAGCAGAACATTTCTCTAGGTAAGGGTGGCAGAACAATATAGTTATAAAACATGTAAAATGTGTTCAGTGTTCAGTGTTGCTATTTCTGTTTCACATGTTAGCCTCTATATTGTATCCTTCAGTGAATCCAGATGCCTACTGAGACAAAAGACATTTGTATTACAGATTTTAAATTCCTGGTGTATAGGTCACTCATGTTAACCAATATTATTTTCTTACTGTTTAAGTCATTTGTCTGCCATTCCAAACTGGCAGTCAGCATTGCCTTGGGTAGAAAGCTCTTCAATATTTGATGGTATATAATAGCAAACATGACATTAGATAACAAACTTGTTAAAAACCTTGTGGTTAACCTTTCCTATTAAAAGCGATACTGTAAAGCCTCTATGGTCACAGGAATTGCATAGCCTTTGCTGACACTAAAACAGGCCACGGTCATTGCTGAAGGCATCTGACCTAACAAAGTTTCATTGGAAATAACAGAACAACTAGGATCCTGAAAAAAAAACATGTTTAATATTGTTTTATGGTGGATATTATATCCAAAAGGTCTTAGCAGTCTGTGAGAGGGTACCCTATTTTGGTTTATGTCTTCTTGTGTCAGTTTCAGTATTCTCAAATATAAATAATTCCATGGCTCAGTGTTTGAAAACTTTTTGCATTGCATCCTATTTAATAAAATATTAAACAGAAAACTAACACCAAATGCAAAATTTGTGCCCGCCTCTAAAACAAGGAAAAAATCAAAACACTGATATTCTTTTCAATGAAGTAGTTTCATCACTGTTTAAGAGAATAATATTTTTCTATTAGTTACTAGTGTTTGATTTTTCTGAGCATTAGCAAAAGAACAAAATATGCCAACATAAAACCAAAAAACTGCTATATTTTTCCTCACAGGAAAGACTTTATAATTTACAAAGAAAAGACTAAAAAAAAAAAAGTGATTCAAAGTTGNCACCTGGCAGATCATGGGAAGCTGAAAAGTCCTTGACTCAGTGTAAGCACTGCTTAGCAACAACTGAAAAATCAGTGTGTTATCAACATTATTTTCATACTAAATCCAAAACACAGCACTATACCAGCTACTGGGAAGAAAATTAACTCTATTCCAGCCGAAACCAGAACATCATGAAAAAGGAAAAAGGTATGTTGTTTATGTACTGTAATGACACTATTTAAATGTGATGCTTATTTTTTCACAAAACAAAACATTAAGGAAGAACAGAACAAAGTCAAATAATTTATCTTGATTTCACAGATATTTCACAGATGGAGATGAGGTTGGTAAATTTTTTAATAACTAACCAAAATTTATGTGTTTGCCTTTCATTTAAAAAAAATAAAATCAGCTATTCATGGTTGAGTCTAATGGCTATTTATTTCAGAATATGCACCCAAATGCACCGGAAAGCTCTTCACAACAAGACAGCCAGCAGTTTCTTATATTGACCTAGAGAATAAGAACATTTTTACAAGCTTCTGAGTTTTCATTCCTTTATCCTTCTTCCTTTTCTTATTTTCAACATTTCTTCCTGAAGTCAATAAATCATGTTGTCCTAGAAAACATATGGTTTGTCTTTCTGAATATAACATAAGCACATTTATACTGTCTTCTCACAGAACTTGTAGAAACACTGCAAGAAGCTCTATTTTTTCATTTTGGGGAAAAAAAGCATGAAAGTTGATATAAAAACACCATTGTAAGTTTTCCAAATCTTTTTCTTTCAGCTTGCTTTGATTTTTGATAATTTTCTGTCCATCATTAAGATCACAGAAAATTATGGCTAGGGATTTCAGAACATTTTCAAGAAAAAAGTAAATTTTGAAGAGTACTTATTTCATTAATTGGAAAAATGGCACAAATTAAAATTTTATTTTATTTCTTTTTTTTTTTTAATTTAATGTTATTTCCAATTAGTGTTTTTCTGAATAGCCCAATGGGAAGTGTATTAATGAAAAAATGTATAGAGCAGTTACTCACCTAAATGTCTCTGTTATTAATCTCATGGTACAAGAAATTTCATGTTGTTTTAAGCTCTGAATTACTAATATGAAGACTAATGTTAACTATGTTAGTTTTCTGAAGAATTTATTGCTCATATAATACCTATGAGGCATTTTCATGAATTCTAAGAAGCAAATTCCCCTCAGTTTTTGTCTTTTCAGTGTTATAACTGGATGTACTTATCCACATTATCATTCCATTTGCAAATTCTGATGGGCATGGGATCCTTGGTATGGATGTAATTCACCAGTTTTTAACACTATTGAATGACTCACCATTACTTTAAGTGTCTTTGGATCTAGTGATGATGTACTTCTAGTTACTGGCACTAAATATATTGCAGGCTGGAATTTTGGTCTATTCTCTTAACTTTTTAATGACTGGCTCAACCTTTGTTGCATACACCTAAGTAAAGCATAAAGAAATTGATCATACTGTTGTTTCAGTTAAGTAAATCTATACTAAACTACATGAATGTGTGGGAAGACAAATTCCATATTCAAAGTTAAGTGTCTTAAGCTGTTTGTTTTGGATATTTAGTGATTAAATCTTCAAGGGCTAGGACTGACAAAAGAAGGAGAGGAACTTCAGGGACCTAGGGCATAAATAGGCATAAATTAATAAACAACAGTTTTATGTGGCTGGGATTGGTTTCATGAAGAACTCTCATGCTAACATGCTGCATGACCATCAGGAATCTTGTCTGACTCTGTTGAAGTATATGTGAAACAAAGAGAGCAGCATTTCTCTTCAGCACTTTAGCTTTCTTTGGGGATTCATTGTTTGTTTCTTTGGTTTTTGTCCACATAAACTTCTTTCAACTTTTGACATTTGTATTTACTGTCCCATTTTGTCCAAGGCAAAGGATCTTTACAGTATGCTTAGCTTCCTTTTTTGTTTCTCTTTTGCACAATATAACCTCCAGTTATTCTAATTAAAAGAAAAAAAACATTGCTGTCTCATCTATGCATGGTTTGATTTCTTCTGTTGTTATACTTCATCTTATATTCAGTTGGTGTAGTTTTTCTGTTTTAGCTGCTTTGGTTACTTTATTTTCAGGATAGCTCTGTTAAACTACTCTATCCACCTATAAAATTTATTGAAGGAGACTATCTTTCTAAGATGGAAGTCAGTTTTTAATAGTAATTAAAAAACACATTTTAGAGTTTACAGGTGTCTTAATTGGAAAATAAATGTGCTACAGAAGTAGTGGAATCCCTGGATGAAACTGCATTTGAAAATGTTGAAAGTTCAGTGGATTAGAGATGTCATTTTCGAGATTCATTCAGAAGACCTGCATTTCATGCTTCCTTTTTGCTTGTCTGACTAGCAGGAGCTGGGGGATTTTCACACGTTAATCAAAAAACTTTGTTTATAGCCTTGGAAAGGAGTTCAGCCCATTATTTTGTGCCAGAAGAATAGAGATTATCACAGGAAACCCTAATGTGTATGTAAAGCAGGGAAATAAGGTTTTCCAGTAGTGATGCACAGATGCAAAAGGAGTTTCCTGAGTAAAATCAACGCGCATGTTTGCCTGCATGTATCTGCTTTAAATGAAAAGAAACAAACACAACCCTAAAGAACAATTCTCAGGCCAGTTTTAGGTGGCAAAATTGAAAACAAATTTGAAGAAAATTGTGTACTGTGAGATTAGACAAATAAGCTTGAATATATTATGATGATCTTTCTAAGCTATACATTTCTTCAAAGGAACAATGATTTGGTTTATTTGGTTTCTTTAGATATGCTCCTTAAAACTGTGTCGTGGTTTAATCTAGTAGGCAGCCAAATACCACACAGCGCACACTCACTCCCCCCGCCCCCCTAGTGGGACGGGGAGAGAATCGGAAGGGTAAGAGTGAGAAAAACTCGTGGGTTGAGATAAAGACAGTTTAATAGAACAGAAAAGGGANGACAAATTTGTAAATCATTATTAAAGCTCTAATCACAAAGAGAAGCATAAAAAGTTGAAGTTAATGTGTTTTTTTTTTTAAAAGGATTTTTACTCCACAGTGAACGATGGTTGGTCTTAGTTACATATTCAACATATCTATTTCAACTGCATCCATGTTGATCTGTATGGGCAGCTATGACTTTGCTTCTGTAACACTGTATTATGTGCTAGGGTAGGGATGTAAATTGGGATTGCACGTGGTCCTTGACTCTCCACAGAACGATATCTTCATTAGGGATTCTTCATACATGGAGGAAACCAGGTTTGCCATGCTAGGGAAACCACAGGAGTGACCTGGGAATATATGACTTCCAATTTCTACATCAGAAAACTGGAGATGTGAGTGAATGCAATTGGTAAAGGCAGGTAATCTCCTGATAAATACATGCTAGCACATGCATATGGAAAAGATCACACAAGCCTTATTTTCATAAGAACTGAAACTAAAACCAAAGTCTGTAGAAGAAGATTTGCCACTCAGCTTTTCCACAGTAATTCTGGAGACTGTCCAACTTCAGGGTTATAAATATAGACTTACCCTTGCTTATTTTTGTGTTCTGTTTTCATGAATGCTATGTTAATTTGTACACAGAAATGCACTTTCAATAAAAGAGATGGAGAGCAGCCCTCTCTCTTCTAGTCAATAATGTGGTGTTTTGACCCTTTTTTACAAAGCAAGGATGTTCATGTAGACTTTTGTCACTGAAAAGTGCCTATACTGCCAATCAGCTTTATGAAAATGGTGCCTTCTCTTTCCCTTTCTAACACGCAGTGAACGGAGACTTGTGCAGCCCTGAATCAATCTTGTGATAGACAGCTTCCCTTTTGGCAAGCTCTGGGCAGTTCCCCCCTTAGCATATAGGGAAATGGAATAACGTTTTCTGAATCACCTAAAAACCTCCCTTCAGTCAGTAAAGAAAAGTATATAAACTAAGCACCTCATTTAGAAAATCTGAATCACCCTCCTGCAGCTAAATCCTTACCCTACAGATTAAAGCATCTATGATAGATACTTTAAAAAGGTGGATTGAATCTTGACTGGTTTGTTCCAATATCCGACAAAATAAATCTTTCTTCTTAGAGTAACTGAGGTCTTTTTACTGAAAGTGGTCTTCTGATACCAAAGACTGGAATTTAATCCCATTTAAATAAAATTATAATCTAATTTTTTTGAAGTGGTATCACAGTCTACAAAGTGAGTAAAGTCTGCACATCTTGGCACAAGTATTCTGTATTCACTAAAATTATCTATCTGTTATCTACAGCTAAGCAAGGGCTTGCCATACAATGTCATCCACTAGTTAGTTGTTTTATTAATCAATTTAGACTATGTACACATTAATTTAGATCATGTGATGTATATTTCTCAGGAACATTTGTGTTTCCTAATTAACTATACAATTATTGATAATTGGGGAGCTGCAAGTAGAGAATAAAGGCAATATACAGTAGTAAGTGTAAAACTTTAATAATTATTTTTGCTATATAAAAAACTAATATTGAGCCTATTACATTGGAAACTGTATATGATCTTATAATATTTACACTGATCTTTTGCAGTAAACAGCTGAAAGAAAGCTATTTACTTTGCATGGCTAATTCTTTTAACTTTTCTTAAATACAAAACAACACCTGCAAATGATAGCAAGAACTTTCTTCAGAGCATGGCCACCAAACAAACCCAAATTTTATTTGAGATAAATAGTATTCTGAAGTTTACTAAAATTAAATTGCATATAGTTTTAAACACACAGAGCTTTGCATTAATGTTTGAAGCTTCTTTCCTGCCTTTAAGACTTATTAGCCTTTGTTTTCATTTACCATTACAGTAATCTAGGTAGTGATTGCTTTCCATATTCTCAGACTAGTTTTAAACTCTGCCAGTGAATATATAAAACCTCTGAATGCATTAGGGCTTAATCTTAATTTGTTCTGGAATTCCCATCTTTCTGGAAATTTCAGTGTTTTTTCCACTTTAAATAACTGACAAAATTTACTTTTCTTGACAACATTGACTTCTGAAAATACTGTTGTGATTCTGTAATACCACAGAACTTTTTCAGACAGCTCCTACATGAGTAATCAGCTTTGCTTTCTTGCTATCTCTTTCTACCTACTTGCACTTGCCATGTTGATAGTTCAAAGTAGATATATAAGATAAGATCTAAAATAGCTAGCTGGGATACCTTCATCTATATTTTGTGACATCTCAGCATTCAGCATTTCTTGTGTAGTGTGGCTGACCAGTTGCCCTTCACTGGGATCCAGACTGCTCAGGATGTTTTGCTGATAGTATCTGAGTTAGCAATATAAACATAGCTTACATATACCTATGGTACATAATTGTTTGTGCTGGCTGATGCAGGGAATAAACATACTAAATCCTAAACAGTAGTCATTGTAAAGACAATAGAGTGGAAGGCAGGAATAATCTAATTTTAACAATTAATATAGGAGTAGAATAATTTTGTACTAAGAAAAAACATTTTAAAAGAGTGGCTATATCTTTTTTCTATTGCTGGTTTCCAAGCAAGAAATGGTTTCCAACCAAGAGATGGTTTCCAATCTCTTCTTTTCTGAATGCAATTAAAGTAATATTCTGCCTTACACATATCTACATGCAATTTGAGAATGCTAATGTACTATATAGAAGAAAAAGGTAAATAAAGGGAGAAAGGTTGGTTTCCAGTTCATTAGAAACTCTGTGGTGGAAAATCAATATTAGTTAAATGGAGGACAGAAAAAGTGAAGGAAAAATCTGTCTCAGAGCCTCTCGCTAAAAAAAAAATATGTATGATTCATTGGCAGTTGAAAACAGAGTATTGTATAAGTCAACCAGTATAGTAAAGTCTTATAGTAAAGAAACTTAGTGGAAACCAAGGTTTTTTTGCAGAGCTTTAAAAGCCACAATCAATTTTCGTGATGTAATAAACTCTCAGTGATTATCAGGGTACCACATCAGATTTATCAGTATGTGTCTTTGGTATATAAAGGGGAAGGAAGTGGAAAACAGCTCTTTGAACCAATTTCATTCCACAGTAAAAGTTTGGTAGTTTAATTCCCAGACTTGGGGCATGGCCTGTTTCAAGACTATGAGCATCTCCATGGGGTCCTTCCCTTCCATCTTCTGGTACAAAAGGAAGAAAATAGCAATTGCTTGGCAGGGCTTTATGTATGTTGAAATTTTCTCTACAGAGGTACTAATCTAATGGGCATCAGTGGTAAATGTTCAATTCATTCTACTGAATTCATGATTTTATACTTAAAGTTCAGTTTGAAGTTAAATACCTTTAGTTTTTTGTTTTGTTTTGTTTTGGTTTTAAGTCAGACCATATTATGCTGCCATTAAATCCAGGTTGGATGCCATAAAGCTATGCCCTAAAGCCAAGCAGAAGAATGGTGGCTGAATGCAAAAATTTCTGGGTGAGATTTTATTGCCTTTAAACAGTGGGTCAGAATAGACCCACAAGATTGCTTTATGACTTAGGAAAACTGCAAACTGTTTGTGCTGTTTTTTATAAAATAAAGTTTTTACAGTACAACCTTCTGTTGGATTTCTTGATATGTTTTGGTTTATCATCATCAAGAAAAACGTGGAGTTATCTTTCAGGAACAAAATAAGAAATTAGTTTTCACTTGATTATTGTTAGCAGACTATCACTTGCGGTATGAATAATATTATCTTCTTCAAATAAAGCCAGTTAAAGAGATTTAAATGATTACTATTTTAAAAAAAATCCAAGCATTTTCAACAGCAGTTACCAAACATGAGTAATGTAAGTCATGAGCAAATGAATGAAACACTAAAATTTGAGGCATAAATCTGCAACAAAATTGCATCCATCGTTAACAGCTGCACACAAATGATCAGGACATACATTTCAGAGTATGAGAAAGAAGTAATCTGCGATTGAAATGTCAGTAGTTGTAAGCATTAACATTAAATGCTAAATTAAATGTAAATTAATTCCTGATTCATCCAGACTGAACTTAAAATCAAGACAAATCAATTACCAAGGGTTGACCTGCATATGTATCTTTAGCCCAAAATACTACAGACATTTCAGATTCTGATTCTAATGGGAAGGTAAGAGTCACTAGAAATAGCACTCGTCTCAAATATCTTTAGCCATTGAATTGTTGTGTCAGCTACTCACCTAGCCTCCTTCCAAAGTAGATGGAGTAACATACGCATCTGCAGAGGATGATACATACTGTCCTAAAATATTTTACCTTAAAATAGCTATGGCAAACTGACTGTAGGTAATGAGAACCTACTTCCAAGTGAAGTGTCTCTTTTAATAATTCACTGTAACTATAATCATAACAAAGTTTGGAAAGATAAGAGAGGTGAGAAATTTAAATAAAAAAAAAAAAGAATAGATAAAAGGAAATTTACAAAATTATTCTTGAGCTGAACTACTTTTATTTTTAACTAAATAGCCTTTCTTTACAAAATTTAAAACAAACCCACAAAAGCTTTGGGTTTTTTTTGGGGGGGCTGTCTGTGACACACATGGAAGAAATAACTAATTAATATGAAAAAAGAAGAGAGATAGTAGAAGATTCTAGAACAGGAGTCAATGTTACATACAGAGCAAGTTTAAAAAAGGGTTCATATTTTCTCTTTATTTACAGTGTCAACATTGGGGTTTATCCTTTACTTTCAGATAGGTAGCCAAATGAAGATAAATAATGCTACTTCATTTTTTATCCTTGGTATGAGCAGTCTTCTTGTGTCAATTCTTTCTTCTCATTTTTCCCATCCATTTTCATTAACTACTGGTCAATTGTTATTGGTTTGCTTCATTCTTGACAGTGTTTCTTACTGCAAGTTTTCTGCTTCCTGTTGATTTTGATTGAGTTCTCACATTGACAAATAACGCTTATACTGGACACATGAGACATGCCAAAAGCCTTCATTCAACACAGAAAACACACTTACAAAAAATTTATTTTTATAGGCCACTATCCTTCATAGTGATTCTTAAATGATCAGGATGAGAAAACAGGTTTTAGAAATTTACCTGATATAGACCTACATAATATCATTAAAACAAAAGAATGTTACTGATGCATGAGATGAATTATCAAATAAGATACAAATCCATAATTTCAATCTCACTTTGTCCTAAATGTTAAACAATTTTCCATTCAGTATTCAATCAATAAATATAAATATACAAATAGCCAAACTAGTACTACATCTTGGCTACTGCATCAAAGAAGAACTTAAAAACTCTATAGCAGGAATCATCAAACAACATTATCCACCTAAACACTGAGTATCCACTCTAATCTAGTTGTGTAGATTCCCTCTGTAGTCGCTGGAGAGCAAGGAAACTTTACAGGGTAATTTATATCCTAAATTAGATGTCTGAAATAGATAGGATGAGGTAGTCTCTTTGTCTTCACTGATCCTAAAGGGAGGCTTAGGTTGGTGTGTTATAGTAAATGTATTCAGTAATTTTAAAAGCTATGTGTTATATGTTCTAGACCTATAGCTGTTAGATATTGGTTTACTACTCTGCGCCTTAGCCATCTGCAAGATAGATGCAATATGATCATGTTCCATTTGCAAAGCTGTCTCAGATCTATGGAAAAAGAGCTCTAGGAAATCTTATGGATGAATTCTGCTAGTCTTATTCACTAGTTATTACCCTCACACCCATAATTTACATACAAACACCTAATAAAATGCACAATTTGTTCTTTTTCAGAGTGCACGATGCTTTTGTGAAAAGAATTATTATTAAGCTCTTACATGGTTATGGTTGGCACCCCTTCTCGATCTGCAATGTTTTCATGGGTACAACGTATGGCCTTTTGATGCATAGTGAAGGAAGTCTGTGGAATGCTATCATGGCTAAGATTGCCATGATAACATAAAGGATTGTAGCAGCTGCAACTGTCGTACTTCTCTCCAGACACAAGGAAGGATATTCTGTATGCTGATCTCTATTTACAGAGGTTGCACAATTGAAACAGTCAAACATTCATATGGTGAGAAGAATCTTTTAGAAATTGCCACTGAAGTTATAGTTCAACATGGCTTCATGCAATCTTTCCTGGAATAAAGATGTTTCCTTAACTTTCATATATACAGTCAATGTTAAAAGAAACTAACTTTAGTATTCTTCCTGTGCATTTCAACTAGCTGTATAATTTCATAATGGAATGAATCCTAGCAGCTTAAAATTCTTTACTTTATTACTTTATTTCTTTATTACAGTATTTTTTTCAACTTTCAACCTGTGTGTATATATCACAGTATGAGTATGCTATGTTAACTTCATAATTTTTAGAGGAATGACTTAGGACAATAATCTAGAAAGCAGTTAAAACAGCAAAAGTTTTTGCTAAATACTCTACAAGTTCTCTTTTATTGACTTCTGTGATCAGAGGCTTACTAATTTTTTTTGCTATTTATAGTTATCAGCTTCCTTATGAAGTCAGTTTGCATGTACCTGAGAAGACCAGGAGCTGTTCGACGTTAAGTGACAGTAGATATGGAAAAATTTCTACCAAGAGTTAGAGGTTTTGGAAGTTCTCTCTTGAAACACAGTTTTACCTCTGTAGATTGGAGCTTCCTTTGTTTGATTCATGGTTTCCCCTCCTCTCATTTTCTTTTGAAATTAATGACTTCACCACTTTACGGGTGGAAAAATTTGCTCCGGAGTGAAAAAAAAACAAACAAAACAAACCTCAAACTCAAGCTCAAACCACTCCTTGAACTATATATTGGATATCAATGCTTATTGAGAAATAGCTTCCCAGCTCCTTTATTTCAATTGGACATTTTAAAGAATTAACATGATTGGTGCTGTTAAACAGCATTAGTAACCTGCCTCTCTCAAACCACACAGTTAAACAAGTCTGTCTTGAAGATCTGCCCTTTTCTTAACCTGGCGCAGTAAAGGACTGGTTTTGTCCCATGCTTTACATAACAAACCACAATCAGACAGGCATTTTTATTTCTCTCTTTTCCAAACTGAACTTCATCTAGAGGGAACTTAAAGAGAAACTAGCTGCCCAATGCCAAAACATTTTGCCCAGAATATTCTAGCGTAAGCAAAATCAACAATCTTTTTGCATTTTTTATTCAAAATTCCTCACCCACTGAAGTTCTGTTTGTTTCCAGTTTTGTCACGAGGTTTTATTCTTCATTGTCTATGCTGCCTGATAGGACAGCATAGACAATGCTCAGCACAATTAACTAGCCTCTCGGCTTACTCTAAGAATTTTATAACCTATTATTACCAGGGAAGAGACCTGGCTATGCATATCTTTTGAGGGCTGCTTAATCCTACTCCCCAAACTAAGCAAACCATAGCTTTAGCAAGGAATTTCAAAGGCAGCTCCTGTGGCTGTGCCACTGTGCTGCTAGTCATACAGGTAAAAGCAGCTACGGCATCTGAGGGTGCTCCCTTGAAGGATCTAAAGGAGCTGAGCCAAATACCCAGAAGGATATTTGTCAGGCACACTAAGCTCTTAGATCTCAGAGAGTTTCAAGAGTTTCATGGAGAGAGGCATCTGAGTAGGTGGAAACATGGTAAAAAGAATTTTGTCATGGAAGAATGATGTGGGGTTGGATCATGACAGGAAGAAGGAAGAAAGAGCAATGTTTGTGGCAATGCTTAAGCAGGTATGTGCACTTTTGGATCTGCTACAGCCTGTCTCTCTGTTTTTAAGGCAGAAATGACCTGTTGGGCACCTCTTTCCCCATAAGCTAAGAGCTGATATCAGTCCTGGGCTGTACAAAAGACACCATGAAGGTCTTGCCCTGCTGGGTCTGCTTGTGAAGCTCTGAAAGGCAGTAGAGACCTTCGATGCCTAAGTCATAGATAGTTACAGTTATTTGGTATAAACATCCCTTCAAGTTTTGTGTAAGATTAAAGGCTTAAATAAGGACGGTATCAATTACTAACCATATTTTAACACCAAGCTCTATTAAAATGTTTAAAAGAAACATAGATAACCAGCTTCAGGAGATTTTTCTACATCTCTGGCTGTAGAATGCAATGGACATGGCTTCCTGGATCTGCTAGTAAAATGCCATAAGGCCAGTATTTAGACTCAGCTTCATCAATAGTTGTAGCCAGCTTCACGATCAATGTGTGCAGTTCAGACAACTCTTTGCTGGCTGTCTTGGACACATATTGGTCAGTTGCGTAAATACAAATGTTAGGTACTTCAATTAGTGGTTATTTAACAAGTGGACACTAAATGTATAACTGTTGGATGGAGAGTAGGTCACACAGTAAAACCTATAAAAGAGATTATTCTAAGCATATTATGACATAGCCTTCTTTGAAAATTGATATGAACGTATTGTGTATTGGAATCAAATCTACCTTTAAATATTTGTGTAGTTCAATTTCATTTTTTACCTCTGTGGTGATCAAAGCCTGTGATATGTATGCAGTTTGAAAATGGTGTGACAGAATAATTGTCAAGAAAATGAGCTATATACTTTCTGTGACATAACACAATAGTAAAAGGAAAAAAAGATGTTAAATTAAAGCATTTTTTTGCCCTATAAACAAGTGTTAGAGATTTTTTGTGGTTGTAAAGGGGAAATACATTTTATGGGTAAAGTGGTAACACTATTATTACTATTACTATTATTACTACTACAATTATTTTCCTGCACAGTGTAGTTTATACATTTTGTTTCATGGTGATGAATTACAATTTTTATTGTTGTTGAGTGAATAATTTCATTGCTCAGGGGAGATATGAAAATTGGCAGTTGCTTCTAAACAGTTTTTCTTTCACTTATGATTTTCAGATACAGCTACTAGAAATTAATAAAATCACAATGCAAATTTTATCTTTTTATTATTATTTTTATTATTTACAATAACAATAATAGTGATAGTGATAATTTAGAATATTAGTTTGCCATGCAACTCCTTTTTTTTTCTGTATCAGTAATGTAAAGTACAATCCAAGGTCTTCTCTATGAAATTTCAGTCATTTTTTCAAAGTATTAGTGTTTAAAGTTCCTTTTTCCTGTTTTTCTCTGAGCACTGATGGAACAGCTTCATTCAGATAATCAGAGAAATTTAGAGATCTTATGTATATCTAAGTAATATTGGTGTCCAAGGGGAATAACGATATTTATGTATGATATTCTCACCTGACTATTATTGACTCATGCATACTATGAATTTGACACTTGAAAGCCAATATTCTCTAGAGAAAGAAATGTATTTCCCCTTTAGTCAAGAAGAAGTTTTTTTCTCAGTTTTGTTTTCCAATGTTTAACAAGGTCATTGGTGCTTTTATTTACCTTATACACTAATGAATATTGTAGATACATCAAGTGTACTGTATAAATGAATCTACCTTATAAAGGCTAAATAATAAGGATTAAATGAGCCATGAGATGCTAGAAAAAGCACAGCTTTTCTGTTACTTATTTCTATTTTTATAAACTCTTCGAAATACTTTTCATGATTAAACTTTTCAATATGATTACATAGAGAATAGATTTAAGTAAAATATTCTATTTGGGGGCCAATTTGAACTAATCTGTACTGCTACTCATTTTGAAGTAGCCTTATTTCTTCTGTGATATAGATGTACAAGCAATTTATATACAAATGAGTATTTTCTCTCTTCTCCTGTGCGTACAAATGAAGTTGGCTAGTATTAAATTTTAACATTTATAACCTTTAGGCACACTGAGGTCTACTATAACCTCAGGTAACAAATTTGAAGGCCAGACTTCTTATGCATAGTATAGAGAATTTGGTGCCTACAAGTAGGATTCACAAAAGCTAACAGCTACGAGCTACCCAAGATGGGAATGCCAAGATATGGAAGAACTCTGAGATAGGTATCAAGAACACTTGATATTATAAATTTTTAATAAAGAATCCTCTTCAGGAAATAAATAGGCAATTTCAGGTCAGCTCTTTCACAAATTCTCTGCTCCACAAAACCTGAAGGTAAAGACTTTGGCCTTATTTTACTCAGCAGTCCAGAGTTCAAGGCACTTGTCTAGGAGAGAGGAATCTGTTTTCAAACATTTTTGCTTCCTGATTTGGGGTTCTGACTTGATCAGAGGGTTGAAAACAGGTCTATTTGAATTGTGAGTAAGTGTCCTAATTATTGAGGTGCTGGATAGGCTGGTATGAGTTTGTCTCAAAGCAGTTTTACTGTGTATAAATTATTAATTATTCACTGGCATAGGAGTTGAAAGAGAGGTCTCCCAACATCCCAGGGGAGTACCCTAATCATCAAGATATTGGATATCCTAGTGTGAACTCCTCTCAGTATGCAATTGAAGCTATTTCCCTTTGTATAAATAATTAAACTGAATTTTGGAGCAGAAACTTGTAACCGGACTCTTCTGTATCCCAGAAGAAAACACCAACCAACAGGCTGTACAACCAGATTTGCAGTTTCTCCTTCTCTCTCTCAGTCCCATTGAATGTTCAATTATTTAATAGCGAGTGAAGCAGTCTCAGCTGGAACAATTACTAATCATTCTAAAATAGTCAATAGTCTGGATGTAAAGTTATTGCTTGAGTTCTTTAACTTTTTAAATTCAGTTGTCTTTATAAATCGGACAAAATAGGAATTTCACGATCCTAAATAACACAATTTGGGCCAAATGACAATTTCCACTGAAATCAAATCTCATATAGCTCAGGACTGAGCCAGTAGGTGAGAGGAAACAAACCAGTGGAAAAGACCTGGAACTCTCCTATAGGAATGTCTAAACCCACAGTGATTCTGAAATTGAGAAATAGTACCTTCAGTGGGGCCACAAAGCAAATTTAAATAACAAAGGAAGTAAGAAAATTGAGGCAGAAACTGATTTTTAAATATTGTTTTTTTAAGTTGTATGCAACACTTCTAAACACATGTATTGAAAGTATACTTCAGTAATCTCATGTTCTTCATCGATTTATGTCTATTAATTGTAGATGAGTATGTGCGCCTCTTGGTAAGAATGTCTAAAATACAAAAAAGATGTTTGTATAGTAAAACATATAAATTCTGTACGTGGAATTAGATGAAAAACAGAAGGCATTAGCAAGCCTGAGTAAATAGAAGGAAGTGTTCAAGACAACAGTTTTAAGCAATTGAGACTGGTATATGATTTTCCAAATAAGGCTAAGCTGGCTGGCAGCTTTAGTGGTTATATGTATCAAACTTACATGTAATTGTCTAAAGTGTTAAAGCTCACCAAGCAACTGACTGTGAAATGTGAAGTATGATGGATCGAATTTTGTATATAGGTAAAAATAGAAATCATAGCTGTAGCAGGTTGAATTACTGTTCCTAACTTTTTGGGCTTTGGTCAGAAAATTGCCTGAATAAATAGGAATTTGATATCAATTTGAGTTAGGGTCTACAGAAGTGAAAACCCTTGTGAGAAATTTACTTTCTTGTCCACTCTCAGAAGGAGAGACAAAATGAACAACATTACATTCCTACAGTGAAAGTACATGAAGAATAAACAGTTTCACCTCTGATGTTATAATGGAAACCATCCAGCAAAGGATATTGACTTGAACTGAAAGAAGCAGACAGGTTTTCTAGAGGGGATTGGAATAGTGGACTTACTTCAGACAATTCCAACAATTCTGAAAATCATACAGAAGTTTGGAAATTAATTAATAATTACAGTTAATAATTTAAAAATAAATATTTAATAAGAAGTGTGTGGCCAAACTGCAGGTAGTGTTCCATGAATTATCATTAGACAGACACCATAGAACGATAGGTTCAGATGCTCAATCACTGAGCTATCATGAGCAGGGAATGCTGATAGGGCAATTTGCTTCGGTCACGTCACACTGCATCAGAACTCTCTTGGCCATTTCAGGTACACCGGCAACAGGCTCTGACCAGATTCCCGATGAGCTCTCTGAATGTTTTGTTGTACAGCATCTTGGTCTGAAAGTTTAACAGGGTAAAACATCAGTGGAAAAATAAAGAATACGCAGGAAGAGACATGACTATCTATCTAAAAGAAAATACAAATCCCAAAGATTTGGTATGTTATGGCTTGTGTGGTATCAGTTTCTAGACACACATAGAAATTAGATTAAACATCCTACTAACAAAATACTTTGATTCGGTGGAAGAATAATGATCCAACTGATCCAACCAAACTAAAATTAAATTAAAAATAACAGCTATTCGTTTATCTAGTAAGAGCAAAGAATATATGGTCAAGAGCAAAATAAGATTCTATAAAGAAATCATACGTTTTTCCACATTTTTTTTTTAACTGGAATTTTCAAAGATACAAGTTCAAAACACCAAGTTCTATTTTCTTACAGGGGCACTCAAATTTTTAATGGTTTAGTCTGTAGAAAACATCAGTTTATGATTATGTTGAGATGAAATTTCTCTAGCTCTTTTTGTTGCAATTTTAGACTTCTAATGACCCAGTTAGCCTATCAAGATAGTTTTTGGAAAACAGGAAGTGGCCAACAGCAACAACATCAAATGCATAAATCACATTTCCTTGCCACTGCAAAGTCTGTATCCACCATTACAGTAAGCAGAGAACATATCATTTCCAATAAGTTGCAAGGAAACAAGCTTATGGAAAAAGCAGCATAATGCTCTTTTACTTGAAGAACCTGTGTTTCAGCCTGTCTGCCTTTCTTTCTGACCTCACATAATCAGACCTACTGAAATCAGTGAATGAATAATATGCCACTATTACCTCTTTGAATCTATATTTCTATATTTTAGATGCTTCCAGAAATTTGAATGGCGTAATTTCATCAGAATATATTTGTATCTGGACTGTGCAATTCTCAGTTCCAATTACAGAAATATTTTGGAATGGAATGTGTGAATTTACTACAAGGGTTGCATAACCTAAAACTAATGGGTGAAAGATTTCTTGTAGTATCTTGTGAAGCCTGAATGTTCAGTAAAGTATTGCAGTACTATAGAGTTACTTCTTTACCAATGGGTGATTGTGTCATTGAACTTGTGTCCTATTTCTAACAGGACACCTATCTTTACAACAAAAATATGACTTCATTCTCAGAATATAATGGAATTACATATTCAAGCATGTTGTATAGCTACTATCAGCCAGTGTAAAGTTAGATCTAAACAATGCTCAAGACTGAAGAGGCTTTCTTAATATTGTATGAATACATACTCAGTGCCTAAAATGGCTTGGAAACAATTCAGCATGTGTTGCTTTTGAAACATATTTTAAGGTAAATTTGAAAGATGAGTGCAACATAGATAGGGATATTAACAAACAGTTTTAGGGTTGCAAATACTTAAGTTAGCTAAGAGCTAAATGAAATACATAAGGAAGGATGTCCGCACAGGCCAGTGCAGGGCCGAAAAGAGTGGTCTGACCTAGCTCTAAACAACTTAGTTTGGGTGTTAACTAGTATTGTAGTGTGGCAGTCTTCCCATTGGGATCAATGAGGAATGGGGTACAATAACTTTGGAAAAATGCCATGAAGCACAGCTGTTCTTCAACACTCAAGCTACCTCATTCAGAGGTACCTAGTGTGTCTCTGAACAACTTCAGTCTTAAAAAAATTAATTTAAAAATAAACCAAACTGCAGACATTTGCAGTCTCGTCTGATTTGCTTATTCCATTTATGTTTTTTTTTTCTTTTTGAGAACATTTATTTTTCATCTGTTTGAGATCACACTACATTGTCACTTTCCTTCATATTTTTCCATATTTATTTTGAGACTGAGCATCATGTATGTGTCTTCCTCACTTAACTGTTACTACAAGCTGCTACACAAATTTCTTGGCAGGGTGCTATACAATGAAAATACCACATCTTATCTTTGAAGAGCCAAACTGAAGCCTTTGAAAGCCAAATCCTAAGTGCAGATATAATGTAGAAAAGAGATATCTTTTTATTAGAAGAGAGGCTGGGCCAATGGTACTTACATGATACCCTCTAGATTATGTCTGTACACATATTTGTGTTTGCACATTGTATAACGTAAGCTTAAAACCTTTAGAGATCCAAGCATCAGCAGCTGCCAGAATAAAGCTTTCCACCTGTGTTTGGTAAGGACATTGGGCTAGCCTTTGGATATGGACATTGCTTTAGGTTATCCATGCTTGTAGCACTTGCTATGTAAAGTGCTGTGATGTGTTCCGCAATTACACCACACTGTACATATTCAAAAAACCCCCATGAGTTCTGGCTACCTAAGTGACATTGCTTGCTATGAACAGACTATGGATGATGTGTCCTGGCTTCCTGCTTATTTTTGTGGAAAGCTTAATTGGAAGAGATATGACTGTGAAAGCCCTAAAGATTTGGAGGCCTTGTCTACAGATGAGATTGATTATTTCCTAGTCTGTTGCTGTAACTGCTGCCATCTTCCAAGGGACTTAGGCTAAGAGCTCTGCATTTTGAATGTGAATGTAACAGCAATTGGGCACATATTAATAGGCAACTGGGCCCATAAGAAAACACAGTACCCCCATGTTAAGAGACAGATATGGATGTCATGTCACCTAGCTTTAGGCACGTTAGCTGTCCAAGTTCAGCTTTTATTTATACTCAGTGGCAAAAATCCTAACAGATTCTTGTCATCAATAAAGATATACCACAAGAATAAGCAATCCATATCTCTATGTGCACAATTCAAGAAAGGCTTTGAGGCAGGAGCTACATCATGTGGCCAGTGGTCCATGGGCTGGTGGGCAACTTGAGTCCCTTTCTATGGGAGGATGTTAACCACAAAAGTTCACATTATCTGCAGAAATATAAAAAGCACTAGGACGTATTGTCAAGTCTCAGAGCCAGGACATGTCTGAACTAGTCCTAGATCCTCCCTGCCCCTTGACTTTCTGGGAGAGATGGTGTATGTCTTGTGGGCCTAGGAATGAAGCTTGTATAGTCAGGAAAGCTGACCACCTTACATACTAAAAGATTGCTTTCCTTTTATTAATATTGAAACAAATATTTTTTCCTTATCATATGATAAATATAGGAGCAGAGAGGCTTCCAACATTTCAATGACAGTCTGTTAATTGGTATTTTAGGTAAGTATTTTCCTTATCTCACTATTTCTTTGTGATCTCTTATCTGTCTTTCATAAAATCATAGAATAATAGAATCATAGGATCATAGAAACATAGAACGGTTTGAGCTGGAAGGGTCCTTTAAAGATCATCTAGGCCAACCTCCCTGCCATGGGCAGGAACATCTTTCACTAGATCAAGTTGCTTAAAACCCCATTGAACCTGACATTGAACACTTCCAATGATGGGGCATCCACAACTTCTCCGGGCAATCTGTTCCAGTGTCTCACCACCCTCCTTATATCCTTATATATTCCTTCCTTATCCTATCCTTATCCTATCTAAATCTACCCTCTTTCAGTTTAAAACTGTTGCCTCTTGTGCTATCACTATGGGCCTTGGTAAAAAGACTCTCTCCATCTTTCTTAAAAGCCCCCTTTATATATTGAAAGGCTACAATAAAGTCTCCCTAGAGCCTTCTCTTCTCCAGACTGAACAATCCCAACTTTCTCAGCCTCTCTCCATAGACAAAGTGTTCCAGACCTCTGATCATTTTTGTGGCCTCCTCTGGACCTGCTCTAGCAGGTCCATGCCTTTCTTGTACTGGGGACGCCAGAGCTGGATGCAGTACTCCAGAGAGCAGACTAGAGGGGCAGAAGAGCAGAGCAGAGGAGAAATAAGGTCCTGTTGTCTGATTACATAGGCTTTTACAAGGAGACAGGGTATTTTTTGCCTCAAATACTAGCATCTCAGCTTATTGCGGCTTGTAGGTGTTACTGAAATACAAATAAATAAAAACCAAGTTATTAACATTTTTATACTTTGTTCAAGATCTTTCATTGACCCAGCTAGTGACACATGAAGTAGCACAATAGCTTCAAGCTATGTTTATACAAGAAATTAGTGGTCTCATTAACATAATCACTGCAGCTATCTTTCTCTGCAGCAGCTGTGCCATCACAGAGTCTCTTTAGTTATATAGATTATAGCAGTAATAATAGGTAACTGCTATCAAAGAGAAAAGGACACTCACAAAGAATCATGAACCTCTGAGGTTATAGGAAAGTGACTAGCTGCTTAACAGGAAATTTGGATGCCAAATGGAAAGTGAAGTTACATTTATGCCTCTTATCTGGTAAAGCACGACAGGCAAATATTAGATTTATAACTTGTTCTTACCTGATTTGGTGTTCTGTTTTGTTTTGTTTTGTTTTGTTTTGTTTTAATTTCTCTTGACTGATATTTTTTCTTTCTTCTAGCATTAATGTCAATGTTTTCACCTGTACAAACTGTGATATGAATCTGTGTTCAAAGCTGTAGTAATAAAGTGTATTTGTAAAAATACCTTCAAACATATCAACATAAAGAACTGGATTTTATATGGAAACTTTGACCTTAAGCTAGTGTCATTTCCTGCCAGTCCAGTTTCTTTTTTTAAGCTGATAATGTTTCAGCTTCTTCTCCTGAACTTTTAATGCCTGCTATTGCCAGAGGGCATACTCAGGACAGGTACAGGGACATGACTTTTGCATTAGAGAAGGCTGCTCTTGAAGTGCAGCAACCTTTTTACAAGGTCCAGCTCTTCCTCATTATGCGAGGATATTTTTTAGGTTAGATTGTCCAGTCGTCCCCTATCAGCATTAGGCAGAAGACAACTCTCTACTGGCTGTTTCCCAAGATAATACTTTACTGTGCCAAAGAGCTGACACAGACCTTATGTGGCAGGGTGAAATGGAATTATGACTCTCATCATAGTTAATAGGAGTTTTGCTGTTTTCCTGACTAGACATAACATTTCATCAAGAGATTTTTCCTGATATCTTGTTATTTTAAACAACAATATATATAGATTCTATACATTTTCCTGTGTGAAGACCCATGCTTTATTAGGCTTAGTAGAAAAACAACAAAAAAATTTTTAATGGCTACTTTAAAAACATAACCTTAGGATTTTGAAGGTGAAATTAAGAAGGATTTTTGTGTGTGTGCATGCTTTGTTTAGTTTGAGTTTTGTAAAACAAAAAATAAGAATGAAAAGCATGAAATAATTTTTTTTAAAATCCCATTTTCTGAATTCTGAAATCAAAATGTTGCTAATACGCCACAGGGCTCAGTCCCCATTACTGGCTGGAGAAAATACCCCTGGTAAATTGGTGGCCACAGCCTTCTCTGCAGCCTCCCCCTCAGGTGTGGTGCCCCAAGCAACGGCACAGGCTGGGGCAGGCTGGCTGGGGAGCCGCTGTGCTGAAAAGGACCTAGGTGTGCTGATGGGCAGTGAGATGAGCATGAATCAGCGATGCCTTGGCAGCAAAGGTGGCAAACAGCTCCTGAGCTAGCAGGAGAATAGTCAGGAGGTCAAATTAAGGAGTATTGTCCTGCTTTACTGGGAATTGTTTTTTTTTTTGTCTGAAGAAGGAAAAAAACTTAGGGGGAGAGTAAATAGCAGCCTTCTGATACCTACAGGTAGGTAACCAAAGAGATGGAGCCAGGCTTTCTACTGAGGTGCTGTCCTGGTTTTGGCTGAGATGGAGCTGATTTTCTTCCTATTAACTGGTATAGTGCTGTGTTTTGAATTTCGTATGAGAATAATGTTGATAACACACTGATGTTTTAATTGTTGCTAAGTAGTGTTTACATTGAGTCAAGGACTTTTCAGCTTCCCATGCTCTGTGGGTGCACAAGGGGCTGGGAGGGAGCATGGCCGGGACAGCTGACCCAGCTGGCCAATGGGGTATTCCATACTATATGACGTTATGCTCAGCATATAAGGCTGGGTGAAAAAGAAGGAAGGGGGAGATGTTTGGAGTGATGGTGTTTTGTCTTCCAAAGTAACCGTTCCGTGTGATGGAGCCCTGCTTTCCTGGTGGTGGCTGAACACCTGCCTGCCCATGGGAAGTAGTGAATGAATTCCTTGTTTTGCTTTGCTTGTGTGTGCGGCTTTTGCTTTCCCTATTAAACTGTCTTTATCTCAACCCATGAGTTCTCTCACTTTT
>VZTQ01003647.1:74582-93552 GCA_013400755.1 Pelecanoides urinatrix
GCCGTGAGCCGCCAGCTTCTCTAGGAGAATGCTGTGGGAGACAGTGTCAAAGGCTTTACTGAAGTCCAGGTACACCACATCCACAGCCTTTCCCTCATCAACTAGGCAGGTCACCTGGTCATAGAAGGAGATCAGGTTGGTCAAGCAGGACCTGCCTTCCATGAACCCGTGCTGGCTGGGCCTGATCCCCTGGTTCTCCTGGACGTGGCTCATGAGCGCCCTCAAGATGAACCTTTCCATAATCTTCCCTGGCACCGAGGTCAGGCTGACCGGCCTGTAGTTCCCCGGATCCTCCTTCCGGCCCTTCATGTAGATGGGCGTCACATTGGCGAGCCTCCAGTTGTCCGGGACCTCCCCTGTTAACCAGGACTGCTGGTAAATGATGGAGAGTGGCTTGGCAAGCTCCTCCGCCAGCTCTCTCAGCATTTGTATAGGTTGTTCAGAGATGCCGAGTTCTTTGAGTATTTCAAGGCTCTACTGAAAAAAAAATCTCTTGTCTGAATTCAGTGTTGACTCTGTTTTGAGCAGGAAGGGGGACTGGGTGACTTCCCAAGGTCCCTTCCAGTGTGAATGATTCAGAGATTCTACAGTTTTTATGGCTGTGCAATAAGGCCAATTTAACTCAGTAGCATGAAATGTCAGGAAGCACTGGTGCTCTGGATGATTATCAAAATATAAGCTGAAGGAAATCAATGGAAGTTATATGTGTATATCTTCAGGAATAGCTGAGCCTAATAAAGCAGCATTTATCAATAAGCCCCAGGCAACGTGACATTTTTTTAATATAAATGTTTTATCTATTCTGTCACCTTTGCCTGAGATGTTTCAATTCAACTAGAATGGAGAATTTGATTTTCATTTCCTCTTCTCACAAAGATTACATATGACTTCCTTCAAGTTTAAAATAATTTCTTATGGTCTATTTAGATGTAAGGTGACTCATTCTTGACATTTTAGAAACTAAACTAAATTTATGCTGTCAGTAATCTTTGAAGTGTCAATTTTACTAATACCTCCATACCTTTGCAGAGCAATTTTTTTGATTAATTTTTGAATCCTGAGTAAAGCTATATCAATGCCAAATGTTACTGTGATTTCATACCTATCTATACTCTTATGATGTTAAGATAAATACTTAACATATCTACATTGCAAGACTGAAAAACAGCCTCTTGTTCTTTCATGGACTCCACATAAAACGCAGTGAAACACAGAAATATGTAAACCCGAAGGGCTGAGCTGAGATCTACACCCAACACCTGAGCCTATGTAATGAGTTCTCATCTACCCCATCTGAACAAGGAGATAAATTGACATTGCTTGAAGTTCATTTACTCAGGTTCATTGAGTCATATCACCTCACATTTAGATCTCTGACCTCATTTCTTTTTCTCCCAGATCGGCTCCCCATACAATCTATGGGCCTGGCTCATCACTTGCCATGTTTAGAATTATCAGTGGACCCTGCAGGTGCTGCCTGCTGTGTCCAGACCCCACGGGACTGTACTCCTCGGTGAGGGCATGGCCTGAGCTGGGGTTGTCCAGCCCTTGTGGAGCTGCTGGCTCTTGCTGCTCCCCAACAAACAAATGCCTAATTAAGTAACATTTAAGGTTATATCCTGGGTGGTGGCTAAAAAAGCCCATGAGGTCAGTTCTCAACAGTTAGCACAGTGCAGCTGATTCACAGCTAAACAAATAAAAATAGAACATATTTCTAATATCACAGGTTTTCTTCTTTGTTTTCTTCTATTGGAGATGTGCCTGATATTTTTGACACTTAGTCATAAGTGGATATCTAGGAAAAAGTGCAAGATGAGGGAAACAGACTGTTATGCTTCTCCTGGTATATCCTTGTAAAATTTGTGTCTGAAGTGCTTGAGAAAAAGATTTCTCTTGAACTTCCTCTATGAATTTGTCCAATCAATTTTTGAACCCATGTAAACTTTTCATGCCTACAATGTCTTGTCATAATGAATTCCAGAGTTGAAAAATGTGTACCTTTTGTTTTCAACCTGTCACTGGAAAATATGGTTTGATTCCTGCCTACTCTTTGAGAAACAGGGAATAATTAATTTCTCTTTACCTTCTCTATGCAGCTCAGACTTTGATATATCTATTTTGTGACAAACAATGAGGCCAAAGAATCAGAGTTTGTGTAACTTCTATTTGCATGGAACTCGCTCTATAGCTGTAGTCATCCCAGCTCCTCCTGGTTACAGCCCTCCACAGTTATACCTTTCTAATAATATTCTTTACTTTCAGAGATTAACTGTCAGAACTGGAACAAATATTTACTCTGTGATTAATTTATGTACTGGCATAATGATGTATTATATTTTGTTCTCTTTTCTGTTGTAATAACTGCACAGTATTTGCAGGAGGTTTTTTGTTTGTTTGTTTGTTTGTTTGTTTGTTTTTCTTTATTGGGTATTGAACTGTTTTCAAAGAATTATTATAATTTTTCTTTCCTTGTTCCTTTTTTTCCTAAGGAGACAATACCTAGTTTAGAGTACTCTTTCCTCATATGCTTTACTTTTTATTTATTAGCACTAAATGTCATCTGCTATTTTATTAGTGATAATTATTAGCATACCTTTCTACAGCTCCTCATGGCCATCATCAAACTTTATAAACTTGTTATTCCCCACTATTTGCTAGTCCATTTATGAGTTTTGTGAATAAATATACTATTCTGTTCTATGCAATGATTCTTGAACCAGGTGTAGTATAATGACAAGAATTTTCTTTAAGCCCAGTTTTTATGGGGGAAGAAAAATTAGCAGTGAGGACTGGCATGAAGCTAAGCTGAGAGTAAATGCAGTAGGTCTATAACAGGCTGTTTTAATCAGTGTTTTTATGCACTAAAGTATGAGTAGATTAAAATATTCAAAATTATGATAAATAGTCTCATTCACAGAAACCCTTAGTAAAGTATTTCCTACTATGAGAAGTACTAATAATTATTGAGATGTTTTCCAAATACAGTATCAAAAGTTACTTTGTGAGTAAAAATTATTGTTATCAGAAGATTGTGGACGTGGACAGTTCACACATATTCTAAAAACTTTCACATGCTGGGTGAAAGGACTTCTCTGCCTTGTGAAACATTTAAATGAACACTTCTTAGTCAGCAGACAGTCCGTCTCATCGGATGGATGAAAGTATGTAAATCTGCATGGAAGTTTAGATCATTCCCAAAGGCTTAAATACAGTGCGCACATTTCTTAGAGGTATAATATTATATCTTAATCATCTTTTCAACATTTCTTATTGTTTAGTATAACACCCGATTTACTTATGTCAGTGACGGCTTACTGGAGGTATCTAATTCTTCATATACATTGTTCTGAGATCCCAGCCACCTAATTCAGTGCTTATTATTGTAAAACCTAAACCCTTTAGTACTGACAGCTTTAAAATTTTTAAGGCTTTTGAATAGAAAAAGCCTTCTAAACAAGAATAATAGCCAGTATTTCCACAAGGGGACATTTGGTATTCTTATTAAAGATAAGATACTGTTACAAAATACCTCGAGAATATCTTAATCCTCAAATGGTTCAATCATGGTTGTAATAATTACAATGTTAAAGAAAAAGAAAAGAACTTATTGAAAACAATCTCGATGAACATATATCCCATTTAAGAATTTTTAGAATCACAGAATCATAGAATATTTTAGGTTGGAAAAGACCCTTAAGATCATCAAGTCCAACCATTAACTTAACACTACCAAGTCCACCACTAAGCAATGTCCCTAAACACCACATCTACATGTCTTTTAANATTGCATTTTACGTTGTTTTATTTCCAAGGTAAATGTAACATATCATGAAAGCATGTAAATATAGGGAGATGTACAGAGAAATTAACTGTCATTTGCAAATGCCTGAAGACAATCCTATTATGATACCAGAAGGAAGGGGAGATCATGTTGGTTTGTACTTGTTAGGGTTAAAATCAGCTTCAACATTCCTGTATTTTGATTGTTCGTAAGATACAACTTGCTTAAAGTGTCTCTTTCTAGTAATTTTTTGTTATCTTCCTCTAGAGTACTTTTTCTTGGATTGGGAAAACATACCAGTGGACAACATGTCATCTTTCTTACCTTTATATCTTTGCAAATATGTGTGTTAAAACCAATTTAACAAGAATAATAACTTAAATTTAATCCATAAAACAAATAACATCCAACGCTTTGATAAGTTCAGAACTGTCATGTATTTTACAGTTATCATATAATGTAATATTCATGCATCATCAAGGTACGTGTATTTCTTTGCAACTTGCAGCTGCTAGAGCAATCCACAGGGGGCCTGATGACAGATGACACAATTTTCTATATTTTTGAGGCTAGCTTAAGAACAGAGCTAATAGGCTCTGAAAGCCTATTTCTCTTAAAATGTCTTTCATTAGCCAATCCCAACACTACCTGCTTCTCCACCATCAGCCTGAATTCCTCTCTATTTAGGTAGTTACCTACACTAATGGCTGTTCGTTTACAGTGATATCACTCTTTTTCCTGAATCACTGCCTGGAAAGCCCTTGTGATGCAAAGGTTGCTAATACTGATATCTATTCTCCATTTACCTTCACTCTGTTATGAATGTCTCAGATGAAACCTAAAGAACCAACTTTTTGCTTTGAGCTTTTTCGCTTTTTGTATTTTATTCTTTTTTAACTCCTTTCTCTCTCTCTCACTTTGTAATTTCCTATTGCCATATGTTTTCCCAGCAATGGAATAACGATCACTTTGAAGTGCTGACTTCTTAGATCCATTTAGCTGACAATGTATAAACATGAGAAACTGTTTGAATTTATCTTTTCATATGATAATTAGAAAAGAAAATCAGGACTTTTTCTTTTTTTCTTTTTTTCTTTTTTATAGATAATGGCAAACCATTCCAAAAAGGACGGCACAGCAGCCTGATTAGTCTTATTACTTCCTTTAAACTTATTTGTCTTGTGATATACTGGTAGCCTTTGCTGTTAGCATCAGTCCTTATTCTCAGGAGATGTCCAAAGGGCACCCTTTGGATTTTCAGGTTTCAAAATGATGGAAATCTATTTTCAGTTTCCAAAGACAGAACTGTTTCTGCAAAAACTCTTTTAACTCCTTTAATGAGAGATGTCAAAATGAAAAGGTATATGTGGTGCTCACTTCTGATAAAAGTTTGCCATCCCCAACACAGAAGTTTTAAAACATCTTTAGAAAATAGACAGGGAAAAACCCTGTTAAGCCAAAGGCAGCATATCATGGGCCAATAAAAAATTAAGCTAGAAAAAGAAATGTAAGTTTGCTTGTACAGAAAAACTTAGAGACATTTTTACAGATTTTTATATATGTAATGTGTTTTTATTAATGTGCACACTTGAATTAAATTAGAATGTTAGGTTTGTAACGTCCAACCTATAACATTCAGGAATATGAAAAAATCATTTGATCAGATTTAAGGAGAGGAGCATACCTTCCCAAGATTGTGAACAGTAGTTTCGAGACACACAAACAAGAATTCAAACAATCTGAGTGGAGAAATGGAGAATTACAATTCAAATAATACTAAATATAAGAATGTTCAAAATATTAAATCAAATCAAGGTTTCAATTCTGATATTTGAATACTTTTTTTAATTGGAGATCGATTATTTATTAGAGTAAATACCTTTGAACTCAATTATAGCAAATTTTACATCTCTGTTGCCTTGATGGTCCTAGAAACAGTCCAATGATGAATATCATGGGTATAACATAGACAGCTCCTCACTTAAGAACACATTTAGAAAACTAGCTCTTGCCAGAGAGTTATAGAATTGAGAAAACTATAATTTTCTTGAAAGTTATAAACTTTCAAGAAAGTTATAAACTTGAAAGTTATAACTTGAAAGTTATAAACTTTCAAGACCTTCAGTTTCTCTTATGCCTGCACATATTGTTTCTTCTATACAGTTTGATTCAAGTTTTCCTGGAAAGCAAGGATCTTTTTCACCAGCTTTTGTGGACTTTGATCACTTGGATCTATAGTGATGCTAAAATTACTGGAGCGTCTTTTGGATTAATGTTGACTGTAAAAGCTGAATTGCCTAAATATGGCTTTTTAAAGCAAAAACAGTGAAACAGAATTCTTAGAACCTGCAAGTTCAGGAGTCCATGAATATGGAATATTGTCACCAATATGTGATTCCATAATGTTCCATATGAGTACATTCGTTATTCATATATATTGATTTAATAATCCAGATGATAAACTGTTTTCAGGGTCTGTTATCTGTGAACTGTTTGCAAATTGTACAAGTTGACTGGGTGTCAGTGATTGGCTTTGTCATACTGTTTCTGTTTTTCTAGAGAATAAATGAACATTTTAAAACAACAATACATTTCAGAGGATAAACAAAACAGGAAAAATACTTCACCCTGGTGTAAAGCTGAAAGTGTTCTCGTGATCATAATTGTTATTTGACCACCATATATTTGAACATTCACTAACAACTGAGTGAGTCCCTTTAATAACAATAAATAAAATTTAATTCATTCCTGGTGTATAAATTTTGTTCATTCCCCCCAGAAACCTGAATATTTTATTAAGCTTAGTCTATTGAATTCCTAAATTGCATTTTTTCATTAATTCTTTGCAAACTGTCTTTTTCTTCTAGTAATGTAGATCTTCCAATGGACTTCAGTAGATTAGACTGCAGAAGTGTTTTAACAGCAAGGCAGACACATATCAGTTATTCTAATCTCCTGAAAAGATCTTATTTACCCATTTTGTCCTTTACAAAGCAAAGATCTGGTTTTGCTTAAGCTATCTGGTAGCTACATTGAGTTGGTTAACGTTTGGTTCAAAAAATGGGGAAGAAGCACAAAGGTCTCCATTCTTTAACCTAGGCATTTTTAAGGTGAGAGTTTTCAATTATTTATTTTGAAAGAAATATTTTTTTACCATTTTTGTCAAAGTGCAATTTATTGTTAAGGGAGATTACCAACATCATAAACCCTCTTTCTTAATCCCAAATAGTTCCAGTTAACCAGCAAACAATTTATAACAGAGTACAAACTGCTGTAAGAACAGTCATACATATATATTGGGTATAATTTGCCCTCATACAAATCCATACATTTTTGATCTGCCATCTTTTTCAAAGCATAAATCATTGAAGACAAATGTCCACATTTTCTGCTTGGAGCTTGGTCTATTGCTTTACATTTCCTACTCAGTCAACATGCCTTTCATCTTCCTTTCACGAAGGTCTCTCAAGTGAGTAGAAAATGTTGTTGATATTATAACACCTGCATTATACGCTGAGAAAATAATAAAACATTTCTGTGGTTCTCAGCTGCCACTATAAGAGCAAAACTACTGAGTAAAATATACTTTGATAACTTGCATGTCTCAAAAAATTAAAATATACAAAATACACTAGAGAATCAAAACAGTCCAACTGAATAAATTTTATCCTTCATAATAAAGACTTTAAAATGCAGGTGATCTTCCAAAAAATGATTTTATGCCAGAACACTTGGAGATGACACAGGAAAGCTGAATAACTGTTCTTTTATGGCACCAAGGGGAGCTTCAAGCCTTGATTGCAAGACTCATTTTTCTGTCTATAGGTCCATATGTCATTGCCTTATTCAACATGAGCTCTATCAATTCAGCCGTCCATTCTGATGAATGGACATGCACAGAAGCTCTCAATTTTTTGGTGATGATTCATCGGTGTCATCTCACACAACATCTCAGTGCCACTTTATTTCTTGTCAAAAATTTTGTCATGTTTGCTCTTAGGTGAACTGCGATTCACAGATGTCAACAGTTTTTTTTTCTTCTTTTTCAGTTTAGCACTCTGTTACTTGCACCTTTGAAAAGCATGGCTATGGCACAGTTTGTTTAGGCAGAACAGTTTACTGTTATAGGGTGAAGGTATTCTGGCAAATACAGATCAAGAGTTTCACCTGTTTTCAGAAGAAATAAATAACCTACAACAAATTACAGCAAACTGGACTCAGGTTAATAAATTTTCCTTCCTGAAAATCAAGGTTCATGAGTATATAATTAGTAGAAGGGCTGTGCTGCAGTTATTTGCTGGTGAAATTACTTTAAACTGAAACGTCCATTTATTGAATAAAAACTTCCATTTACTGAATAAAAAATGAGGCTTTTTATTCAATAAAATAAAGACATTTACTTGGCCAGAGTTTAAAAACAGAATTTACACAGTAATTATTGTATTATGTGCCTTCAGATATCGGTAACAAAATATTCTTTCTTCAAACTGGAAACTGAAGGCACAGTCTATGGCTATGTATTCAAACTGGGCAATGGAGTTTTATGTGAATAAACAGAATATATGTGTCTAAATCAGTACATGTCCTGTACATTAAACAGTACAAATTTAAACTTAAAAGAGTAACTGCGGTACAGTAACATTGTATCTTAAACTGAATTTTTAAATCAAATAAAGTCACTTAACATAAGCAATGCCACTAACAGAAAAGAAGTTTCTAAACCACTATTCTGTGTGTAAAATAGGAAAAGGAGAAATTGTGTTACTAGGTTACTGAATTCCTAGATATTCTGTTTGTACTTCTGCTACCAAAGGATTGGTTAACACAGAACAAAACACCATTTTTGTACTGTAGCACTTCTGTCTACAAATTGAGCATAATCATCTACATCATGGGTGATCTAAGACAATATTTAACAGGTCAGTTGGTGTAGCATCAATAATTCTTTACCATAGTGTCCAGTTAACTCAGTGGTGGCATTCCAAGACATCTTCCAAAACATGTAAATTACATGTTCAACTTTCTATCTGGAAATCAAAGAAGTTCAGTAACAACATAGATATAAAACTAGTTATTTGAGCTTTCATGCATATAGAATTAATTTGTAATGATTTTGCATTTTTCACTGTCTACATTCACTGACAGCTCTGTACCTAATTAGGATTTTTCTCCAAGAGATGAACCATCTGATTAAATAAATTTCCTATTATCTATAAAAGTAATTAAGGAAAACTAATTGTTTTCATGCCAACATTGTCTGGTTTTGAGAAAGTAAGATGTAGTGTAATATCAGAACAACCATTACTAAAAAAAAATTATTCAAGCAAAGAGAAAGAGTTGCAGACTAAAAAGAATAAATCTCATTCCTATTCCAGGCTGTTATGACTGTTCCTATCTACTTTTGGCTGGAGATTGAAGGCCCTGAGTTAATACCTCCTGGAGTCATTAGAGAGATGCAAAGCAAATCCAACCTTAAATGTATATCCCATTTTGACAAAACTAGACCTTTGGGTTGGTTTTTGTTGTTTTTTCCTATAAACTAAATTTGTGGAATTTGTACACTGTAAAAAGAGCAGACACAACTGTAGGTCTTTCATTGAGGGAACTAAGTGGATTGCTTCTTCATTTTCCTCTTATGTGTAGAGACAGGAAGAAAATAGTAGAATAAAATATTGACTGAAGAAAAATATTCTGTTATTCATCTGTTTTTTTCTCCAGGACAGAACTCAGGAGATTACAGAAAGATTTTTCGTGCTTCCCTTACACCACTGTCAGGGAACAAACATAGGCTTGTGCCTCATAGCTACATGGACATTCTCTGTAAACCAATATATTCATACTAAGAGACCGCTAAACAAAACAAGACTTTGGGTAACAAGACTTGACACTACAAATGCAAACAAAATCCACCTGGCCAGCCAGATAATTTTGATGGACGAAAAAGTGGTGTTTTACACTGAAAGGATACAAATGAGAATGCTGTTGTGGGGGTGCTCAGATAAACATGCCCGGCTCTTAGGACAGGAATGTGAGTGTGTTGCGAAGAGCATACCCAAAACTGTCTGAAAACACTTTTGCCTCAAATTGGTCATTCTAAAGAGGAAGGTGATTGTCAACTAGATTGAACATGAACTAGGGAATTACAAGCAGACTTTTGAAACAGACAACGGTTCAGCTTGAAAAGTTATATGAAAGAAGTATAAATATTTTTACTGGAGGAGAGACACAGAGGGAAACAGGGAGTGCTGCTGGGGGGTGACACCACTCACCTGCGTGGGCTGGGCAGCGCTGCCTCCTCTGGGGTGCCCCGGGGAGCTTCCCCCCATGGGCAGGGACCTGCACTGGTGTGTGCCCGGCACCGCCGGGGATGCCTCACCACAGTGCACCCCTGGAGCTGGAGCACCCACATCTCCTGCAGGAGGGGTGCAATGGAGCAACCACATGCCCAGGGAGTTTATTAATGGTCTTTGAAGCAACTGTGAAGGAGAAAGTTGAATTTATTCCATTTATACCTATGATGCAATATTTATACTCATGGTAATACTATACAGACACAAATACACAAATACTAGACAGACACTTATGCATACAAACACATGTTTTTCTTACTGATTCTATTTGAAGACAGAATTCTCAAAGTTCTTCGTGGTTCTTTGAAGACAGGACCACAAATAATAAGAATTGGGATAATTTGACTGCATATCTAAAAATTCAAGTAATTTATATTATACCATTTTCTAACTTATTTTAATCAGTTTCCTAATTGTCTATGGCTATTTATGGTTGGGGAGTAGAACAAAACCAAATATTTAAAATCAGGAAGATAATGTAGTGAAAATATATTATTAATCAATCACAGATGTTAGTTTAAATGCTGGAGATTCCTATTGATTGTAGGGCCAGAACAGAAAGGTGATATTTTGAAAAAAAGTCTCCTAGGAATATACAGGTGATTGAAAAAAAGCCAATCAATTGTGACCTTAAAATTTCTTTGAGTTCCCCAAGTGGGACTAATGGTCATTATTTATCTCTGCTCAGCATTCAGTCTAAGCGTTATAAGATCAGTATAAAATCTGATAGGCTAACTTCTTCCCCTTTGCAAAGGAAATCTGAGAGCAGGGTTAGAACAAGGTTGCACTCTGCCTCTAGAAGAATTAAAAACCTTCTTAAATTATCTCTTCTGAGTAAATTTTCCAAGACGAAAAGAGAGGCTTTGATGCAAATTGACTTTTCATTATATGGACATTATACAGTGTGATTGTGGTCATATTGTACACAATGAAGGGTGGGTTCTCAACTAAGGTTGTAGCTTTTAGACAGGTTATCAGGACAAAACCTAGTTGTTTTTCTGCAATTACTGTGTACAGATAAGTGTTCATAACACCCTGTCACTGCCCCTAATTAAACTATTAGTAGATGCTGGCAGAATTCTTTGTTCATGTAAAACATTCCTTAATGGAAGAAGGAAGCACGGTGAACAGTACTGTTTTGCATTACTTTCAATTGTATCATTCTATTAGTAATTGCCTGCTTCCTAAATTAGCGTTAGATCTTACCTCCAAACTGTTAACTTGAAATTCAGTAAAGAATGTATTTTTTTCTGCCTGATCATTATGTTTTTCTTAATGATTGAACCTAGAGAAAGGCTTTCTAGTATATTCTGAAGGGAGATTCTGTTTCCTTAACGTATGGTTTAAGATCTTCAGACATGGAGCTAATACAACAAGTGTTGCCAAATTTGTGTTGATCTGTACAGGGAAGCATAAAATACTTGAAGCCATGACAAGGAATGAAACAGGGTGCCTGATCAGAGGCACTTAAGCCTTCCAACTCTGAAGAAAATATTTAACTTAAGATATCTAAACTTTCTTTTATTGGCTACTGCCTACTCTTATCTAATATTAAAGATAAGACTTGCTGGGAGTGGAATGCATGTGCTTAGTCTTTCAAGGTTACAAAAGAGAATTTGCATGTGAGGGCTTGCTGCACAATAGTTTTAAAAACTAAACCAAAGTGTTTCTCCCTTTATTCTAGACATAAGAACAGTTGAAATAAGAAGTAGAGTACCTAGTAAGATGTTTTCCTTAGTCAATGTTTTTGCTTGCCATTCTTTTTGGTGTTCTCCCTATGCCTGACAACAGTGTAAAGTTTGTTTGATAGTTGGTACATTCATTAGCAATAACAACAATAAAAAATCACAAAACTGACTAGGTTGTGTTCATTTGAATGATAAGTTCATGGCAGTAGAGTTAAATCAAGGATTGATTTTGCTGAACAAATCAATAAACCAGCTTGAGATAGTAAAGCCTTCCTCAAAACAAAAGAGAAGCAAAATATTGAGATTAATCTTATTAAATGTCCCAAAATTATTTTCTTTTAGGGATCCATTCTCTTCTAGCAGAATAGTCTCAAAAACTGAATGGAAGGAGATAGACATGGTCAATCAGAGAAAGATTTCTCAGAGAAATAAGTTATCACTCTGATATCACAAATGTTGTCTATGATTTTTATCTATTCCAGCATACAGTAGATGTGACAAAAACTGTGCTTGGTTCTTCTGAAAGTATCTGCAAATTCACTCCAAATTGGCAAAAATACTAGTCATCCGAAAAACAGTCATAAGATCCCCAGACGCCAGAGCTACTCAATGAAAGGTGAGCATCCTCTTTTATTTTTAATCTTCCTTCACTTTCCTTCTAAGTTTGTAAGTGGAATGCTTGTGTTGGATGCAAGAATGATAAACAGAATCAATAATACAGACTTTTAATTTCAATTAGAAAAGCTACAGTCCAAAATGTTGATCCAAACCAACCCATTTTCATATTCATTTTTACGAGTTTTATTTTTCCCAGAAAAATAAAGAAAAATACTAATTACTTATATGAATATCTTAGCAAATGACAACCGTGAGAAATTAGACTGTACTTTTTAGAAATATGCAATGAAGATTTGAAAAAACATCAACTAAATGATTCAGTTCTGTTTGCCACCAGGAACACATCCTTGTTGCTCAGCATCTTTATTCTTGTTGGGTAGGATCTATTTGTTAACATAATATTATAAGGCCTATCTAGCAAAAGAGAGTCCTGCTCTATAACTAAGATGCTAGGCTCTATCAGAAAACAAAGTTCCAAATAAAATCAGAATTAATAGTGCAGAAGATGATAAGGAAGAGACAAAGAAGTGATCTGAGTTGTGGTTTGTTTTGGTTTCTCTTTCTTTGGTAACGCATAAGAAAATAAAGAAACCTCTTGTGGTGAACTATTTTATTTCCTGTGAAGAGAGATGTTTCTGCTGCTAGCTAAAGAAAATTTTGTCATTGCAACTTTTGCTGACTAGTTTGGTTTTTTCCTCCTGAGCAACTGACAGTTCAACACTTTCCCTACTTGCAGCCTACTACATCTTCCAGAAACTGAAAATTATTTTGCAATTCTATTATTATTATAATCCAAATAAGACCTAAGTCATAAAAAGTAAAGTAAGGAACTTTCACCAGATTTCATGTAAATTCAGAAGTAGAGACCAGATTATAAACAAACTTGATGTTTTGTCAAACGTAAGTCACCAGTGACTACCAGTACATTTCAGGCTTGTGTAAGCTGTTTTCTGGTCAATTTTATAATACGGCAAATGCATGCACTGGTAAAGATAGTAGTTCATAATTGGAGTCAGTATAATGAAGAGGCAAGATATAGCATCATCATGTCACAAATAGATTTGTAGAAAAAGTTTCCAAATTAAAATTCTATGGAAAAATACATTAATGAAAGCTAGGTCTAGTAAGGAAAAAAAATCTTTCATTTTCCCAGAAGAAAGTGTTCATGTTACTACCTGATAAAAGAAGCCCTTAAAGAGAACATTCAGGCATTTCTCTGATGCATACCCTATCATATAGCAGTTCACCATTTGGAAGGATGAACATTTAATACCTGATCAGAATGATTTATTAAGAACAATTCAGCTGGAGCAGAAGCTAACAATTAATTATTCTCTTATTTTAGAAGGGAAGAACACCCACACCCACCACCTACCTCTCACTGCATAGCAGAATTATTTTTCTCAATTCTTTTTATACAATTGGCCTAAAGCATCCAGCAGATTAATAAAATATAATGGAAAGTGGAGTAGGGTTGTAAGAACACTCTGACCATTTTATTAAAATACTCTGAAATCTTTTTAAAAATCATGGTAATTACAGAAATGGTTGTGTCAATTTTGCAAAGGAGGTTCACTTTGGAAATATATCTTTAGTGTTTGATACGTGGGGAACACAGCACTTGTGTTATTGCAGAATGAGAGCAATTTTTTGTTTAACCAAGCGTTCAATAACAGCTTTGTTCAAACCTGCCTGTGGCAATCTGGATTTCAAAGTTTCTCTGCCTTTAACAAAACACAGGAAATAGCACTGCTGTTGAGAACACCCTATTAACATTTTTTTCCTTTGGCATATTATGCAGAATAATGTGAAATGAAACATCATAAAAGGATGAAAAATGACACAGTGTAGGACTGTATAATGTGTCTATCTTCTCTGCTTTAGAAATTGTTACCAAAAAATCATCATATTTACACTAGGTTGTCTAAATGATAAAGCTCAGCACTGCTGTTGAAACTGAAATATTGAAATATTAAAATATCACTATGTATTTTTGAAACTATTTAAGTGATTTTGACATGATTTTGCATTTAGTGTAACTTTCAGTTACTGTTGTTTGAACTGTCTCATATTACCGGTTTATTTTCAGGTTTTAATGAATCAAGTCTTGAATAAGCTAGTGCTTGCATTTTCTTTTGCTTCTAATGTTATTGTCATGCATAACAATAACTCATGAGTTCTCTTAACTTCAAATCCAATCCAACTACTTAATTAGGGGACATAATTTTATTAGCAACACTATATGATGTTTAGCAAAGACATTAGTTGATTGTCACCTGAAAACCACACCCTTTCCCACATGCTTTTCCATCTGTACTTTAAAACATACCCAAATTGATTTCCAAATGGATGTTAATGAGTGATCTGGGGCACAGTGTTTTGTCAAAACATGGATCAGAAAGCCCTGCAACGTGACTTGAAAGGACAACAGATAGTAAAATGTTTGTGGCATACAAGGATTTCCAAACGTTACTCATAATTCAGCTTTAACAGAACACCCATCTCCATTCTACAGTCTTTGCTGCTGCTTACACTAAAGATTAATTTTTTCCTAATCTTTGAAGAAAACTGTAGCTTTGATGTTAGATCAGAGTTATATATTAGATTTAAATTATTATTTACTTGCTGCTATTTGCATGGCATTTTTCCCCTAATACCTATAAAGGTTTAGCACCTGCAGAAAAAAACTATTTGTGAAGACTGCCTGAGACAACTTTATAAAAAATTCCAAATTCCAGAAAAGTGTAGGCTAAGTTCTCAAATTAATTTTAAAAGTAAGATCTTAGAACAAAGTGACTGATGTCTACAAAAATGAATCTTAGCAAGAGATGATGAATGCTTCCTCACTCTGAGGTTTTGCTATTTCTTTTTAACTTTCTGTATTATTATCTGTCATATTATGCTAGGTAGTGTGAATGTCTCAGTGTTTCTGCATTTTCAGAATATACAAAGAGGGCTTACCTATATAGACAGATACATAGCAGAAATAAAATGTAGAAAATGTTGCACATTTTGATTTGGCCTGTATTTTACTCCAAATTATTAAGTACATTGTGATAAACAGGGAATAGTGAAGGATACAACAAACTGAAAGATAATATCAGAGGTGTCCAGTGTTTTCTACATACACATTTAAAATAACTAGGTGACAGCGGCATGATTTTTTCATAGACTTGTGAAGGCAGGTGATTTAACCTGCCTATTCAAGAAAATGGATGGATCTGCTAACTGACTATAAAATATAGTCACTTCAGCTGGGCTGACAGGCAATTTTGTTTTGTGAATTATTTCAATACTTGGGCAATTTCTTTTATTAAAAATTCCCAAATTGTCTGTAAGTTTTTGGAGCCTCAGTCAGGCTAGGCTGTTCTAGAGCCATGAAGCTTGATATACTGAAGATCCTATGAGCACAGAAACTCTGACTATCCATCAACATTTGAATTAACTGATAAAGGTACCAAGGAAATGAATTATTTTACCAGTACTGTTTCAAAGAGCTCTAGGCCCATAACAATCATGACTGCAGAAACATGACTAAATCATACCCCTGTGAAATTCTGCTATGTCTGGTATCCAGAATTCAACAGGCAGAAATGCTTCAATGGCCTGAATTTAGTACTATCAACTTGTATTCCAATGTAAATTATGTTAGAACAAGAAACAGAAGGAGAATAGGTTTATGACCCGTATCTGTAACAATGTAAATATCTCCCCTTTCCCTCTGAACTCCTTCCTACCTTCAAATAATACTACATTAATAATGAAATATTTGTATCAAATGTTTAGGCAGATGAGTTGTCTCCATCCAAAACAATACCTTGAGCTGAATTAATTTGATGAATGTCTTACTTGTCTCCAATTCTTCAACATAGCATTACTATGCAATCCCTCTGTTTTATGGTAACATCCTCTAGTATATCCATAAGAAATGATGAAATTCTCCCTGAAGCGTGATACTGATAAAGTATTAGATGCAATTTTATTTCTTTGTGCCAATTCTATAGTATTGTCGAATCCAAGAAGAGTTGTACCTTTATTTTTATCCGTGTTTTTTTTTTTTTTTTTAACCATAATAATCTACTCCATACACATCAGTTTATCCATTCTCATCTGAAGAGAGAATCAACTTTTCATTCACTACAAGTAATTTCATTCTGGATCCAAAGTTAAGCTTGTTCCTCATGAACTTGGGAGTTTGGAGATTTATAGTGATTAAGGTTAGATGATTAGCAACATGGTTCTTATTTTTAACTCTCACATTGAGTAAATTACTCTCATCAAAATCTCTGGGCCCTGTCACTACATAGCACTTAAACACCTTTTTCACACTTAAGGAAGTTAGAATGTCTAAGTCAGTGAACTTAAAATCAAATGAATATTTATGTTCTACTGAGTGGGACAATTATTCACCAGCTTCAGTTATACGCATGATGAAATGGATATGTAAAATAATGCTGGGTAATTGATATGGACTGTGTAGATGAGTATATATGTATTCAATAAACCTATTATATTTCGCTAAGATACCGTATTTCTAAACAGTATTTCACCAAAGAAAATCTGCTTGATTATTGAGGAAATACACTGCAAGACAGATGTTTAATCAATTTTGATCAAGAGCACATGTGCCGTTTTGCTGGTTGAAATATTGAAATGAATATTTCATTTTCAGTTGAAATACATGGCACCTCAATGATCACACATAAATTTCCTAGATAAACTCTTAGCTTATAACTGAGTATTCTTTACTTAAAAAATGGAGTAGTCTCTTTTCAGCATTATAGCTTTAAAAGATACACCTGACTTGCGATGCCCTATAGCCTCATTTGAAAAATCTTTAAATATTTAATAGACTTAAAAATGCAGAGTTCAACCTTTTCCATATTTTGACAGCTAGTCCATTCTTAACTCTTCTGTGCAGGTTACTGCCACTGTAAAGCAAGATAGACCCACTGAACAAAACTGTTGAACACTGGAAAATCAGAGTGTTGAAGTTTACAATTAACTGTCAAAGAGGAGATTTGATGAGACATTAGCATTCTGATACAGCACTTCTCTGGCAAATTGTCATGAGAACATGAGGTAGAACAATGTCAGCCTATTGTCAGGATAACTAGAATAATGAAAATGGGAAATAATACAAATGTAACTGTCCTCCATTACAATTCTTATAATGAGCTTATAATTTGTCTCATCCTCATTGAGCAGTGTAAAATATATAGGGAATTACAAAAAAGAAAAAAGAACAATTCACGGCTATATTTTGTAATTTTTTTTTGGATTGGCATTAATTTGGATACCCTTTGCTATCACAAGCCAGCACCATGAAATTGCATTTATCAACCTTGTTGTAAGTGCTTAATACTGATATTATATAATGAGTAAATAAATTAGTGTGCAAGTAAAGAAAATATTTTGCTAATGTGGTAACCTTAATCATTGGATAGAGTAATAATATAGTAATTATGGCAAAGGTAGAACATTTGAAGATAAAATATTAGTTCAGTCTAAAAATACTTGCTGTAAAATTTAAATGAAATAATTGTTAAGACACAGCATTGTTAAGACAATTTTTAAAGAATATCTGTCTAATGGCACTGGTGAGGCACTGGTGAGGNTATAGCTCTGTGTTTCAGTCTTTGTAAAAATTTTGTGTCACTTCAACACTCCAAATTAATTCCTTCATGATTTTATTATCTGGATAATAAACTGAACAATAAATCTGGATAATAAAACCACAGAAATAGCAGAAATTGAGGCTGAAATAAATTTTAAGATTCCCTCCTCCTTCTCAAAGGTTGGGTCAGCTATAACTGTGCCATTTCTGAACAAACACCTTTACAACCTGCTCTTAGGATCTAGAGCTGAGGGAGTTGCCACAGCCTCCCCACAAACTGCTGTAGTACTTCATAGTCCTCACTGTTACACTCTAACATAGAACTTCCTTTCCATTTTTAAACTCACTTGTCTGATCTGCAGTGAGTTTTGAGAAGGGGATAAACTCCTTAAAAGCTATGTTTTACATATATGAACACTGCTACTGTCTTTTCCTTTCTTTAGTTTAAACATACTTAAAACTTTCATCTTCCTTTTGATGTCTGATTTTCCAGACCTTTGAAAAAAACTCTTGCTCTCCTTGGGACTCTCTTTAGTTGAATCACTCCTTTTAGCTTGCATTGCCCCAAACTGTAAATACTAAGGGTTTATCAGCTCTGAACACAGTAAAGTCACTGTTTTATACTTGACATTCCTATTTATACACCCAAGGATGGTGTTTGCTCACTAATGCTGTAACCTATTACCCTAGAGATTCGTGTTCTCTGCATATAGTCAGCTGTTTTGAAATACCCTGTCTTGTGTGGCTACTATCAATGGTATTAATAATGACAAGAAGAAACATGTTCAGATTTGAATTTCCATTTTGCTTGCAATAAAATTCTTAGTAGAAATGTACATCCAAACCACTACTGACTTCTTTTCAAAGAATTTATTAGAGGATGTTAAACTTTCTTTAGCCCTGTATGTTAGGGAGT
>VZTQ01003648.1:6977-17442 GCA_013400755.1 Pelecanoides urinatrix
CTACAGGCTTGGGGAAGAGTGGCTGGAAAGCTGCCCAGAGGAAAAGGACCTGGGGGGGCTTGGTCGACAGCGGCTGAACGTGAGCCAGCAATGTGCCCAGGTGGCCAAGAAGGCCAACGGCATCCTGGCCTGTATCAGAACTGGTGTGGCCAGCAGGAGTAGGGAGGTGATCGTGCCCCTGTACTGGGCACTGGTGAGGCCACACCTCGAATCCTGTGTTCAGTTTTGGGCCCCTCACTACAAGAAGGATATTGAGGTGCTGGAGCGTGTCCAGAGAAGGGCAACGAAGCTGGTGAAGGGCCTGGAGCACAAGTCTGATGAGGAGCAGCTGAGGGAACTGAGGTTGTTTAGTCTGGAGAAGAGGAGGCTGAAGGGAGACCTCATTGTGCGCTACAACTGCCTGAACGGAGATTGTAGCAAGGTGGGGGTTGGTCTCTTCTCCCAAGTAACAAGTGATAGGACGAGAGGAAATGGCCTCAAGTTGCACCAGGGGTTTAGTGGTGGAGTTGGCAGGATAAAGCTCTGTAGTGGTCTAGGTGAACAGTGTGACTTCTGCTACATCTTCACTTTGTTGTTGCAGCTAAAAAGTTTAGGTGGTGTTGCAGAAGGTGCAGAACCAACGGAACAAGCTGCCTTTCCTTGTACGGAACTCATGAACAGTAAAGCATTGAGTTAAAGGATACATGCAATTTCTGTCAAGGACCCCCAGGAGTCATGATGTGTCCTGGACCAGCTAATAGTTGTTTGCAGCACTACATATGTCCCACGAGCTCCAAGAAATGAATTTCAGAAGACTGTGTGAGATCTCCTGGTTTTGCTCTTTGACCAAATTAAACTCAATTTAACTGCAAGTTTCCTCAAAAAAATTCTAGTTGCTGTTCTGATTATTTATTTTTATCCACTGATGGCCTAAAATAAAACCTGTGAGGATATAAGCTGGAACCAATGGAGTTGCAGATTTTCCCCTGCTCCATAACACTACCTGATGAGGCTGGACATCTTGCCCTATGAACACTTTTGAAACTGGAACTTTTCCAAACTGCCTGTCCACCAAGTAAGTGGAAAGCCATGTCTTTTCTCCTCCTTTTTGAGCAGTTCATAGAAATGGATCTAGGAAAAGGAATTTACATGAGAATTTATTATTTTTTCCTTGTCCTGTCTCCAGCTCCCAAACACAATCTTTTCCTTACAAACATCTGAAAAGCTCCAAGATGCCTTAATGACAGTTGCTGGGTAAGGCAAACTGGGTTCATTTAAAAACTTGAATTGGAGGATAATATATTATCCCTTTCCCCTCCCCCAATACCATAATCATGTCACAATGAGATGAGTGAATATGGACAGCAGAACACAAGGAAAACAACATCCGAAGACTCTTTCATTCAAATGAAGTTTGGAATTGAATTAGCTGACAGATCAGATAACATACAGTTATAAAAATACAGTTGACCTGCACCCTAACAAGGGAATACAAGGGAATATCAAGTCTTGAAAATGCTATAATTTGTGATTTATGATCTAATCTCCTCAAGTATTTTTGTCTTCCCACCACCCCTGCTAAAATCTACATCAATCCATTCCAGTGTTAGTGAATCTAATATGCACTGTAATGTGCATCGAGTTTGAGGGGGCAGGTATGAGATCTAATTACTACTTGCCTGATGGAGGATAATATTGGAGTTAATATCAACCTTAAAGAGATACAAGCGATTACCATTTTTAATGGCTTATTTTCTTCTACTCATCCTGGTTTGTAATGCTTGAAACTTGTAGATTTTTATTCTTATTGTTTTTATTAATAATAACTATTTAGTGCTTTTTTTGTGGGGAAATATGTTTTTTCAACTTTCCTTAACAATTTTCAGTGGCAGATCTGAACAGTTGTTGCATTGACTTTTTAACTGGATATACACAGCATTAGCAGTATATTTTTTTAATATTCTGACTGAATGATGGAACTATGTGTAGGTGCCTGTTGAACCCACAGTCTGATTGTACATACATGCTGCAGGTAAACATCTCTTCTGAAACAGTTTTCAGTCTCAATAGGTAAGAAAGAAAAGAATGGTCATTTTAAGACTTCTTCACATCACAAAACCTGTCAGAAGCACAAGCAGTGCTGGCGTCTCTGGGCGCCTGTTTTGAAGAACTGTATGCATAAAGTGGTGTTGGTATTTGTGTCAGTGAATTATTTTGAACCACAGCAAAACAGAAGAGTCATGTCAGTTGTAAACAACACGTGTCTCTGAAATATTTCTTGAGCCTAACCATCTTGCGGTTAGGGAAAAATCAGCCAGAGCCCATTCCATACCAATGACTTTGCAAAGTTGTTGATCTGCTTCTGTGCTTCCCTGACATAATTCCTGATATATGCAATCCACACAGTGCCTGGGAATCCTTTAAACTCATTGTCAATCCAAGTTTTATAATTTGATCTTAACTTGTCACTATTAAATAATATTTATGCAATTTCCTGCTGAGTTGCCCTAAAATTCATATACAATAAGAACCTGGTCAACCAGAAGTTTAAAGCAAAATGACTACCAAACACCTCATTTGCAACCTGGAGGTTGTCTTTTAATCTTTCCTCTTTTCGTTAAAGTGATCAAACAATATTCAAACTATAAAAAGTACTGTGAAAGAAAAACAAACACAATTTTTATCTCACAAAACAATATCTTTTATACAGTTATGCCATGCATAAAGAGGCAGTTTTGATAGGAAACTTCTCTGTAAGCTTAAGTACAATGAGGAACTGTATTTTTACAATCTGTGAATATTTTTTAATGTCTGTTTCATTAGCCTGTTAAAAACAGCTACTGCTTTGCTATAGCATTTCCTTTTATGCAGCATCTATGACTTAGAAGATATTCAATGAAGCAGAGCTATATCAAACTTTCAATTGCAACAGATCGTTAGATGCCACGGCTAAAGGAGATGAGGTGATTGCAATAATCTCTATCTAGCAACAAAGCCATGAGTCAATGGCTTAAAATAATTAATAAAATTTCTATTAAAATGAGGTTTTATTCATGCAAATAATCCAGTAGATGATTATGGTAAATATGAACTAGTATCTCATATGTGGAGATTTTAAGTATATCCCATCACAGCTGTCAGAACAGAAATTTGGAATCTAATCATGCCATTGCTTTTTTACTTATATTTCTTTTTTCACCACTATTTTGGCATTTCCTACAGTTAATCTCTGTTGGATCACCTGTTGTTCTTTTCAGTGACAAAACTGCTTTACTCCTTAACGAAGGAACCCATATGCTGTGTAATCTGCTATTTCCTGCTATGATTCTATCTTTATTCTTCTTTTAGAGAATCAGGAGTCTTATACCGAGATCCCTATTAGGCAAGATGATCTCAACGTAAATTTTGGGAGAGTATAAGCTAGATTCAAGAGTTGTACGTTTGATTCCTGAGATGCCCATCTTGACTGACAAGTTTAAAATGCTAACAATCAACAAAAGAAGACTTGTTTTTAAATGTTTATGTAACTTCAGAACAAGAAACAAATAACAACAATCTTGCCATCTGCTTCATACATTTAAAAAAATGATTTTTAGAAAAGTGAGTAAGGGAAAAATTATCGAGGAAAAAGATGGAAAAATGTAACCTTTGAGGATTAAAATTCATTCTCTGATAACTACAGATTAAATCTGGTGTGAAATAATTGATCCTTAGTTCTATATTCCAAGGGGTTTAATCCTTAATCAAGTACTTTTAGCATAGATATTCCAGGAGTTTCTGTAATATAGCTACAGGAAAGTTTAGATAAGACTATGAGATCAAGATATGTAATCAGTTTAATGGACTTGTTCACTTCCCTCTGTTTATTTCCATCAAAATGTTTAAATTATCTAAACTTTTTAAAGGAATGTAAACACTTATTTGCTATCAAAATAGATAATCTACTTTCTTCTTATTAAAAACATATGAAGAAATAATGTTACACTGCACATTTCTGTTTGAAAAGAAGAACCAACAACACTGGTTCATTCAGGAAAAAAAGTTTTAGAATCTGATTCTGGTAACCAAACTATTATTGCTTAATGAAATGATTATGGATTGTATTTATGACAAGAGTTTCCAGATTCTTTAAAAAAACCCAGAAAATTAATATTTCAAAGGATTAATGCTATCCATTACAAAACCAGATGACTGGAATAGAGTAGAAGAAAATTCAAAGGAAACAATTTTAGGCTGTTACAGATTTTTCTTTCAACTTTTGTAAATGTTTCAATGAAAAGATAAAATATGATTCATTTCAGCCTATAAATCGTCTTTAGGAGTTTCTCAAAACAAATCGTTTCTCTAACCTTAATCAACATATCAATTGAAAAGAATATTGACAAACACAATTTGATTTTCAAGTAATTGATGAATTATTGAAAAAAGAATCCTTCAAAGATCATACTTCCTTTGAAAGAAAGAACAATAGTCCATCTATTAAAGGAGGGATAACAATTAAAGAAATAATATTACAATTTGAAGTTTTTTTCTTTTGACAAGCCAGAAGGAGGACATCTACATGTCCCTTATGGAGTATTATAGTTCAACCTTTGTCTTTAGATTGACAAAGTCAACACCGCTGCTGCACAGTAATGCTCACCTCTGCACACAGCTTCACTTGTCACTCTGGGCACCAGAATACCTACTGTACTTTCAGCCCCCCTTTTCTTTATAAGACATGTACATAGCCTCTTAACTAGTATATTTCATCACCTGTAAACCATCAAAAATTCATTGGGGGAAATTTTTTGTCAATTAAATTCAGCTTCCAAAAAAAAAAAGAATTCATTATTTTTCTGTTGGAAGCTAAACCCAGCCACAGAGGCTTTATAATTTATCACAAAACTGTGTTTCAGCAAGGTTCTGATGGAAGATTTGCAACAAGCTGTATTACTGAAGTCCCAATGGGGCACATGTGGCCAGGATCGTACTACAGAGCAATGTGAACTGAGCGTGATACGCCTTCTAATTCTGCTGTCTCTGACAATGAATACAAAGGTGTTATTGAAGCATTCTGTCTACTACATGCATGTATTTGTGAAGGATTAAATAAGTACTAATGGAGAAAAAAGCACATGGATGTTTCAGGGGTAAATGACATGGAATAAGAAGGTATTGTGAAAATACTCAAAGAGTATCCAGCAAGTCTGGTAAGATTTATTTTTGAAAAAAGCCAAATAGAGTGTTTTAAATAGTATTTAAAAGACAAAAAAAAAAAAAGATTATATTATTCCACAGTTTCTGCTTACATTTGGTATTTTGATGGCATCTAAGACTTGCCTTATATTTACTACTACTTACACAAGACTTGGCACTGAGTAATAGTGATGGCCAGAAACACTACAGCTTCCCAAGCCTCCTTTCAACAGAAGCTGGTCCTGGGAGCAGCAGAAGGTACTTTAATCTCATAGTCCATATGACTTTGCCCTGAAAAGGATGAAGTGTGTTGCCGTTAGCAGTTCCTGGTCTCTGCTGAGACTGTTATAAGGACAATAGTAGAAAGCAGGTTCTTCGGACACGGCTTGGTGTCCCTGACGTTGGAGCATCACCAGCTTTCATGCACTGTGAAGTTAAAACCACCTTCACCTTTCACATGGTTGCAGGTTTGAGGAGCTGCTGCTTCCCATCATCCTGCATTTGGTAGGGACATACAGTCCTTGACTTTCCAGAGTAAATGTCTCACCACTTCCCCTTGTGCCTGCATAACATAAGCATACATGAACAAGGTATTGCTTTGGCCCTAATTCATACTATTGTTTATACATACTAAAGTTCATCCTCCTTGCCCATCACAGGTTGATTCATGGTTGCAAGGCACATTAAAAAGTTAGCAAACACATGGTTCTGTTGTAAGTTAAATGATCAGGAGGTTCTCCAAGACTATACAAATAAAAAAAAACAGAAATATACTTAGGAAAAATTATCTAAGGCAATTACTATTTATGTTTGTCTCACCTGCATAGTTACACATATGATAACGTGGAGAGGCTAGGTTTGCTTTTCAGAGTTTTGATAGTTTGTCACTAATCAAATTACATTCAGAAATATCCTTTCTAATTTGACTTTTAATGACCAACCCAAGGATGGACACATAAATTCCTGCTTTTGTAGACCTAGCTGGAGCAGCTTATGAAGTTTTTGTCTAGTTTGTTCATTATTGCTGTAAATCTATTTGTTTCTGTTCCCAGAGCGGAACTGTGGTAACATAATGTACAAATATTCTTAGTCTGCTTCAGTGAAATGTCAGATAGACCGGTTTAAATCACCAGGTTCTCTGATTTAAAGGTCTATTAAGCTGACTGACCACACTGAAATCGATTAGAAGCAATCATTTGATCTGTTACTGTGACTCAGCTGGGAAGATGGTAATGAACTAATGGTGGTCAACAGCAGTCTTAAATCTCAATAGTTTTTGCAGAGGTCTTGTATTTATGCCCTAATTTCCTGGTGTTGAATAGATTCTTAATGTATCTCATGATAAGTTTATCTCTGACTTTACAATCTATTATTTGTTATTGTAAACAACACATCAATTAATATTTGTGTGTCTTTATACACAATGTTTTATAAAAACTCATAGTTTGGCCAAAATGACACCCTCCCAGTTCTAGATTACTGGGATATGTTCCCTATCTGCATAGTATATAGAAAATAAACAACTTAAAATATATTAGTAAGTATTCAGTAATTCTTCTATCAAAGGGCAGGGCACTTCATTTTTAAATTCCTTACTATGAGCCAAAATTCAACTTTATCACTGTAAAACTTGCAATATATCCATTATCTTCAGATTAAAGCTAAAAGCTTTTGATATGACAAGCAGGCAATTCATCCTGTTTATCATCTGACAGCTAATTCCCTTCTCCTCATGCTGCAATAGTGGAGTACAAGTGTTCATTTTGTCACACTAGCTTTACCCTGCCTGAATTTCTGTCCTTAATGCATGTTTGTATTAATCTCCAGATTGTCTTCAAAGTGAGAAGGTGGATTATGTCCCTGCCAAAATTTTAGCACTTCTAAATAATTGATACAATCTCACTGGAGCTCAGAGAGAATTCTTAACCATTCCATCAATCTATTTTAAACAGTGAGTACAGACTGGGGGAAGTGGGGGAAACAGAGATGGAAGGTAATTACTTTTAGCAATAAAACGTCTAGCTAAGATATCCATCCCTGACTTTAATTTTATACATTTTCCTTTGCTTCTAAACTGCTTTTGTAGATGAATATACCAGTTGTCTGACTTTTACATTTACCGGATACCATATTTTTACCTCCCCGCCTTCAAATCTGGCCAGACATCATACAGAAATTGTAAAAAGCAGATGTATGTAGGGCTTTGCAGCTGTAAACTCATTAGCTGAATAATGATTTTGCTTGTGGATTACAGGACTTCTTATTTAANATTACATTTACTGGATACCGTATCTTTACCTCCCTGCCTTCAAATCTGGCCAGATATCATACAGAAATTGTAAAAGGCAGATGTATGTAGGGCTTTTATGATTTTGCTTATGGATTACAGGACTTCTTATTTAAAGTAAATATGCATCAACTGGTCCTCTACTAAAGCTGGGGTTAAAGAGTGAAAGAATTGGAATTTATTTATTTATTTATGTATTTTTAATAGAAAAATCAAAACAGAGTCCTTAAAGAGACAGGTATGTTTTTCTTACTGAAATGAATTTCAGGTGATAAAGGATTCTTGTTACTTTGGCTAGTTACTCAATTACCTGTGGCTCAGCTACTTAGTAATAGAACAATATTATTTCCACCTGTTCACCAACTTAATAGAATTCAGGTTAAATTCACGGATTGTGGTAGAGCACTAATTGGAGGAACTATTGTCATAGTCAACTGCACAGGGAAAGTTTATGGTGTGGGAGACAACCATGTTTGCTCTGGAAGGTGGCTCAAACCTGACCTACACTGTCTCATGCACCCAGTGTTGTGTTTGAGTTCATTCTGAGGTCCAGATAGAGATACTAGAGCCTTGAAAGGAAAGAAAAGTAGGATGCTTTCCCCAATATATATTACTTTTAGGTAAAGACTTGAAGGCAGAGACAATGACCAAGAATCTGGCATGCCCCAAAAGCATAGGAGTAATGAGCTTTTCAACATTTCTGTGACATGTAGGATACTGAAAACCTTTAAAAGTCTGAGTCCAGCTTCTCCAAACATAGCAGGGCCCAGAGACCAGCCTTTCAAACAGCATGCTTTTTTTGGAACATCCCAAATATTCTTATAAACATGGAACCTGAATGACTTATGAAATAAAATTTTAGTTGAGATGAAAAGAATCTTTTTGCAAGGAAATATCTCAGCTGTTTCCACTCACCATGCTTATGTAGCCACCTCTCCTTTAGCTACTTCACCAGGCAGTCTCTTGGACTATGTAAACTGGGTTCCTTTCCAGTAAAACCATACTAGAAGATGCACTCTAGAAATTGTTCTCCAGAAGCACACTGATGCACACCAATACACTGCTGATGGGTGCAAGAAACAGGACCAGGTAACACTTTGAAGTAAAACCCTTTCAGTGTCAAAGCACAGATGTCAGGTCCTCAACACCAGCTGTTTTGCTCTTATTGGGCTGCACTACTNTAATTTGATGAAGAAGGAATGCTACATTTTGTTAAATTATATTATGATAAAGAGGAGCTAGTAGCTTCTCAGCATGAATCTGAAAGCAAATTATTTCCACAAAAAAGGACGATGTATTTAACCAGACAAGTAATTATGTTGTGGTGCTACTATCTCCCCTGCTTCAGATTAGAAAAAGAATTCAATTATCACTCCATTAGATCAAAAAATAATTTTAGTGATACATTCAAATTGAATGCATTTATTCCAAAGCATGCTCTGGATTAACCTTCATGCATTTTGCTGATTAGAATCTTCAGTCAATACTTTTACTTAAAAATCTACATTAACTTGTTACAATTCTTATTTTATGTTAAGATACTCTGTTATTGATTTTTATGATGCATTATATTATAAATCATATTTAATTTTCCAGATCAGATAAGTCTGCTTCTCACATAGTTTAATAAAATCACTTTGTTTTTCTGTTATTTTGCCTTCTTGGCCCACTTTCCAGGTAACAATCATACTTCCATGACCCTCCTGAGATGTTGTTAAGGTGTAAGTTCAGAGGTAGAGAAAAAGTCTTCCATATCAAAAAGGAAATCATATCTTTTTTTAATAAATCTATGTTTTGCTTGACTTTTACATTTTGGCTAACTTTTTACATGATTACCTGTCCCTTTCCTTCTCTCCCACAACTTGATGCAGCAGTCTAGAGTCACATAAAAAGATAAAACACTTGCAAAGGAGAAATAAGAGCAAGGCCTTGGTCAGCTTGGTAGCTGTGGTTCAGTATCGGGGTAACTTGGTGAAATATAATATCCTGCAGATCAGACTAGGTGAGCTAATAGCTTTTTCGGACCTTAAGCTCCATGAATCTATGAATAGCAACTAGCAAGGCTCCTGGGCTAACATGACTTCATCCTTGAGAAGTAGCTGCTTACAGGGTGGTCCAACGACAGCAGCTGCAAGGCTCAACTTTGGGTTGTGTAACCCCCTTTCTACCAACCTCCTCCCTTTCTGAGCTTTGTTCCTTTGGCGGCTCTGCCCCCCAGGGATGCACCTATGGTAGCTAGTCCATCATCCTGCATGTCAAAAGTGATTGCATTCAGTTTCATATAGGCTATTTGTAAGTGTAAGAGCTTGGCTGTGAGAGGCTTCTACACTGCCCAAAGAGCCATTTGAATGCCTTCTTAGCATAAGGTTTATGTCTGAAAGCTTTGTATATTCCTTAATGAAATTCACTTCAGTGTTTTTAATTTCTTGAAGATCAATTACTTGAATATCAAGTAGTTTGGGAGACAGTGGATTTTCAAGCAGGATCTTTATTTAATAAATTGACTTAACAAAAGGATAAATGTTCCACAGGGGATTTGCGCCCATGAGTAAATTTAAATGCTCATGCCCAGACTCTACCCCTGAGCATGCATGTGTGTATGTACATATGTACACACAAAATATACATACATGTGCTGGTTTTGGCTGAGATAGAGTTAATTTTCTTCATCGTAGCTCGTATAGGGCTATGTTTTGGATTTGTGCTGAAAACAGTGTTGATAACACAGGGATGTTTTCGTTACTGCTGAGCAGTGCTTACACAGAGTCCAGGCCTTTTCTACTCCTCACCCCACCCCACCAGCGAGTGGGCTGGGGGGGCACAAGAAGTTGGGAGGGGACACAGCTGGGACAGCTGACCCCAACTGACCAATGGGCTATTCCATACCATATGACGTCATGCTCAGCATATAAAGCTGGGGGAAGAAAAAGGAAGGGGTGGACGTTTGGAGTGATGGCGTTTGTCTTCCCCAAAGTAACCGTTACGCGTGATGGAGCCCTGCTTTCCTGGAGATGGCTGAAC
>VZTQ01003650.1:0-53363 GCA_013400755.1 Pelecanoides urinatrix
GACTGCTTTCCTGATATGATTCTTTGCTGTGTATGACTTCTAATCTCACTATGTGATTTCAGTAACTTGTCAGGGACGCTTTTCAAACAGAACTGAAGTATTCCTCTTCATGCTGTGAAGCTCAAACCTAAGATGATGGTTCACTCTTTCACTGCTTCCTGTCATCCAGTCACTGCTTTCCTCCTATATCCTCCAAACTATCCTTAGTCTGCATGTTTCCTATTCCATATCGCCTTTGCCCCAATCCCCAAGCTGCCCCTCTTACCATTGAGTTTCAGAATTCCATCTCCCATGTTTTTCCTACAGTCATACTACTCTTTTTCTAAACTTGGCTTCCTCAGTTCTTGCTCATCCACCCCTAACTGTTGTCTATTCCATTTAAGTTTTTCTTGAGCATTTTGCAACCATCCACCCCTCATTCATAACACAATTCTTCAGCTTTGCATCCAAAGCCTGTTGTGCTTCCACACTCAGTGATGTCTGCAAAGGCTCCTTTAACACACTAAATAAAGAAGTCTCATAGACCACATTTATATTAGTGGATTAAACAGGAACATTCCCAGATACTGGAACATGCTAATCTATACTGTTAAATTGTTGGAACATTGGCATGATATTGACTGTGCCACCTAGCAGTCTCCCCAAAACCACTCTCAGGTACACAAGTTTTGGCCAGGGAAAAGGCCATTGTGTTTTGGGAGACTGAATTTACACAGCCTACTCCATACTGGTGGATCTCAATGTCAGGGAATGCTGCAGGTTATGTTTCATGTATCAGAACAGATATAGCCATTGTGGTCCAAGCAGTTCATGTGTCAAAATGACTGGGAATACATGGGGTCAGATAATGTAATCTTAAATGTAACTGCAATATGAAATGAGACAACTGGATGAAACGATGAAGAAGATACTAAAATGTTACCAAGACAGAAGAGCTCAAATTACCTCTGCTGGGTTTTTTGATCATCTCTAGAGGGATATTCCCACTTTGTTTTTTTTGAACTGGAGGAAGTGCCATAGATAGTGCTTCCACATCAGGAAACTAGAGAAAAGTAAGAAAGAAGTCTCCTAACTAAACACTTAGAAAAAAACAGCAGACACTCCCCCCCCCGCCCCAAAAAAAAGTAAAAAAAAAAAAAAAAAAGGGGGTGCAAAGGAAACAAATAAGCAGAACCAAAGCAGTAACTATAAAAAATATACATAAGTATACCTCAGATTCCAAAGTACATTTTTGGGGAGCATTTATCACGTGAGATTACAAGAGGAAAGTTCCCAAGGCCACCTTTACCCAGGAGGGTTAGTCTTACTAACTCCCTCTCTAGTTAGCAGAGAGAGGTTTTTGAGGGGTAAGTGAAAAGACCGAGGTTCAGCTTCTGCTCTGAATCAGATCCTCTCCAGAGTTTATGTAAAGAATCTACAGAGTTTGTACTCAATAAACATATACCACCTCCAAGATATCTTTCCTTTGACAAGGGCATATAATTCCAAGTGTCAATTCTTCCACAACTGTCCTCTGTAATGGTTTCTTGAGATAAATTGAGGCTGAGATGTAAACCCACAACTGTCTTTGTGGGAGTATAAGAGAAACTACCTGGCCTAACACAAACTCATCCAGTTTTCAGTACGTTACCTTTTTCAGGAAAAACTCCTTGCCCAATTCTGATTCAAAATACGGAGGAATTATTTTGTTTCTTATTGCCATTAAGGACTTCTTTTCTTCATCAAGTTCCTTCCTAAGAAATTTTTAACATTGTTGGTAAGGAAAAGAAAGAAAAAAGCATTATAACTGAGTTAACCCGGTTTTTCAGTATTATGTCTGAAACACTGAGGAATGGAAGGGTTAAAGGCAAGTAGCATTTTTTTTTTCTGGTTAATCACATTGAGCGATATTCTTCTAATTGGCAATTTTCCCAGTGATAAATCAAGAATGGGCTGGTCTGGCATGCAGAGAACATGTCCTCCTCAGATACTGATTTATGGAGGAGCTGATCAAAATGCATATCGACTGTGGGTTGGCTGCTACGAAGAGCTCCTCCTCAAAACATGCTCCAGTTCTCTAAATCTTGTGGAACATGTCTGAGACTGCCAATAGTGTCTTTCCAACCTTCCAACAAACATTTAAATCTGAGAATTGGTATTTCAGATGCATTGCTAAAATTTATAATACAAAATTAATCTGATTTCCTTATTTTATCACAGAAAAACCTGGTGGCTCTGCAGGTACAGTAAAGGCTGTTCAAACTTCTGAAGGTAAGATTCACCAGGGTAAAGACCAGTTACGTTTTCAGCTTGATTTAGTCCAGTTTTACACTACTACTGGCTTGCAGGGTCTAACATCAGCTACGAAATTACCACTCTTAATCATATTGAGAATTTTGACACTGGCTTTAGAGCCAGAATTGCACATGATGTTCTTGGGTGCTGGCTACTCAGATATATATATTTAAAGTCATTTTTAAAATAGTATGCAAACCAGTGTAAAATGCTATATTAAAATATAAATCTGAAATTATAAACCTTTTTTTTATCTCATGCAAATCAGAAAGTAATTAAGAAGTAGTATGGAAGAGAACTTATTTTCAATTGCTATTTAACCTTTCACAAAAATAAGAAAGAAAAAGCAAGTTTCTGATCATAATATTAGTTCATCACCATTTCAAGTTATTCTGTTTAATCTAAGAAATAGTGAATGACCTAAATAGCTGTCAATATAATTAATTCCATTGTGAATTAATGTATGTTACTGATAACTTCCTCTACGTTAATCCTAGTTCATGTATCAGGTTTTCTATTTCTACATAAATTAAATGCATATTTTTAGTTCTTCAAATTTAAACAGTCATGCTTGAATTACACTGAAGAATTTGACATTCTATCAGATCCACAAAGCCCTTTCCTCTAGAACTGAAAATGTTAGTGGTTTTAACGCACAATGCTTAAATGAGAAGTTTTTGTGTGGTATTAAGAATTATATAATGCAGTAATATAGGTATTTATCGCCATAGAATAAGAGTCTGTAAATTTACTTTCCAAAAAATCGTATTTTTCTCTCAATTGATAGTGGCTTTGAGATTACTTGTCTTTTTTTTCAAATGCTTTTGTGAATTACCATATCTGCAGATTGAAATCCAGTGACTTCTGATTTACACCTGAGCAGAAATTCTCCTGAAAATTCATCTGATTGTGAAATGTACATTTATAGCAATACATGCTGTTTCAAAGCATCTACATAGACGTTTTTCTTGAATTCATCAAACAGCTTCACCATTCATTAGTGGGAGAGAAAGGGCAACTTTTTAAAAACTTGAGAGTAAGTGAAGGGGATTAGAATTAAAGTTGAGGGTCAGCCTTAAATACAACTTTAAGCGTTACAAAGATTTTTATGTTTATACGCATACACACTTCCTCCTGTAAAAGCACTTCTAATCTGAAGATTATAGCACCTGCCTCAGAACTCCCACGACAAATACTTTACAAACGGGAAATTGAGATACAGGTAATTCCGAGAGCAAAATGCTGAAACGTGGCAAAATGGGCCTTGCTTTAGTAAGGCATTGATTTTTAAGATGACCCTAATCTTAAGGTTCTTCTTAAAGATGATGAGTTTACCTACTGTTCACATGTTTTACCTCCTAAAATGTCCTCGGAAATGCAGCTGCATTTCCAAGGTGTAAACCATGAGTGTACCCTGCACTTTATAGTGCACTCCACGATGAGGGAGAGGAACCTCAACAATCAAGTGAGGGAGCAGTGGACACGGTAGGCGAGCAAAGGGCTTGGGGTGATGTGAACATAAGGGACATCACAACCAACAAAACAGGGCTGAAGTGGGGTCACACCAAGCACATGCATGTAAATAAGGAAATGCCTATGGGATGGCATTATGGGGAATCAGCATGGCCGGGTGCCTCTGAAATGCCTGTACGCTACTGCATGCAGCACAGGTTAAAAAAAGGAGTAATTAGAAGTCTTTGTGCACTCACAGGGCTATGACCTCATTGGGATCACAGAGAAGTGGTAGGGTAGCTCACGTGACTGGAGTGCTGTGACGGAGGGATATAGGCTCTTTAGGAAGGGCAGGCCAGCAAGGCAAGGAGGGGAAGTTGCCCTGTATGTAAGAGAGCAGCTGGAAAGGACGGAGCTCTGCCTGGGGATGGTGCTGAGCCAACGGAGAGCCTGTAGGTTAGGATTAGTGGGCAGACCAACCTGGATGACATTGTTGTGGGGGTCTGCTATAGACCAGCTGATCAGGAAGAAGAGGTAGATGTGGCCTTCTTCAGACAACTGGAAGAAGCTTCACGTTCATAATTCCTGGTCCTCATGGGGGACTGAAGCCACCCCGCCCACCGCTGGAAAGCGGCTCTGCAGAGAAGGACCTAGGAGTCCTGGTGGACGCCAAATTGCACATGAACCAACAGTGTGCCCTTGTGGCAAAGATGACCAGCAGGATCCTGGGCTGCATGAAGAGGAGTGCTGTCAGCAGGTTAACGAGGCAGGGAGGTGAACCTTCCCCTCTACTCAGCACCAGTGAAACCACATGTGGAGTACTGTGTCTGGTTCTGGGTTCCCTGATACATCGAAAGACATGGACTTAAAGAAGTAAGTTCAGAAAAGGGACACAAAGATGATTAAGGGCTTGGAGGGTCTTTCATATGAGGAACGGCTGAGAGAGCTGGGACTGTTTTGCCTTGAGAAGCTTTGAAGCACCACCATGTGATAGACATTTCTCTGGGGTTCTATTTGAAAAATCAGCCGGGATTTGTGGAATACCCGAATCTCAACCTAAAGCATCAGCATTTGAAAATATTAATATAAATTACTTACCATGCTGGTGGCAGAACCAGAAAACAGAACACAGGACTTCTGACTTCAGCCTTGCCTTGAATAGCATAAATTAACAGTAACACTGCTAGGTTTTGAAAAAAATGAGACAAAACCCATTCATTCAGTATTTCTGTTGCAGAAAACACCCCATTATTTGCTAGCAAACCACTGAACCACTACCCAAAACCTGGTGAAATCTGGAACAGTCTTTCCAAAACCAGACTTAAGTTGGCTCTTAAAATAATTAACTTCCTGTCCTACTAATACTATTACCTGTACTCTTCTAGTCTGCTCTGCCACTTGGACACTGGTGTTACTCCTTCTGGGCTAAATGATCAGGGAAGAAAAAAGTAGTGAAAATGAGAAAACTAGCATGATGTTTTATAAGCACAAAAATGTTTACAAGATAACCTTGGAAAGAGAATGCTTTTTATGAGAGTATTTTATATTAACATCTCAGGTGACTCCTGACTTGGACTTGTACGGTTTGCTGCGACATTGTTTGCTCATATCTGCATTTTTATTGTATTATTCAAGCAAAGAAACCCTCCAAATCCTTTTCCAACAAACTTTAAAGTATCTTTGAGATAAGGAAAGAAGAAGCACGGAGGGACAAAATAATCATAGGAAAAGCTAGTAAAACATTGGGATAGCTATCTAGAGATCTAGGACCCGGTCCTTAATGACAGTCAGTAAAGTACTCTGCCTTGCCTGTGTGCTTGGTTCCATCCTTGGCATTATTTACATTTGCATCAGTTCTCACTGGTCCGTCCTACCTGAACTTCTGCCGTTGGTCCTCTCTTTGGGTATTGATTGTCTCCTCTGTAGGACACTGGCCATGAGAAGCCACTGCCTGTTCATACAGCTCAGTTATGTGAGCTGCAAGGTAAAGAGTATTATTGAATGTGCATGTTCTGCTCAGCGTTACTAAGTGTTATGAATAAAAAACATAAAAGGATATATTTTTAATGCATTTTTCTGTCACTTCATGAAAACCTAATAGATTCTTTATTACTGGGAGGGAAGAGGCAGAAAGACCTTCATTCCAAAATCAAGTTCAGAACATTAACAGATAGGAAATTCAGTTCAATGTAGAAAGACCCAGAAGCAGATTAAGTTCGTACCCCTACCCTGTATTTCCTGAAATATCTTTATGTTCTTTCAAGATACAAATCAAATGCCTGTGAACAGGGAAAGTTGCTGACATTCAGCCACATCCTGACTGGGAACAGCATTCCAGGTCTCTATCTCCAGCTGAAGAAAATAATGTGGGCTTTCAGGGACCTTTATTACTTTCAGCTTACTTAAGTTGTGCTTCATTGTGGCTGTGAAGCAGGCATAATCAACACTCTCATGGAAGGAACTACTAGTTCAATATGTATAATGGAAAAAAGCCAATCTTTCCATATTTAAGACTGTGACCAGCTTTGGGGCTTTACTAAAGAGTTTCTCTGTCCTCTGACATCTTCTATAAAATGTGTTGCTTACTTCATGCCTCACACCTAAACTGTGAGTCCAAAGAAATTTCCTTGGTTGAAAATAAATTTCCGTGGGAAAATTTAGGAGATCTGAGTATTTGAGAGATATGATCCTATTTGATTATGACAACATCTCTTAGTGGTTTGGGAATTATGTAATTGCAAACTTCAAAATTAGTTTTTTGTTTTGATTTGGTTTGGGTTTTTTTGTCAGCTTTTTCATCATAAAATATACTTTTATTTTCCTTCTTTTTCTATTTTTGCCTATATTAAAGAGCTTCTTTTTCACACTATCTTCTTCATAATGGTATGTTACAAGTACACCTCCACTTCAATTATGTTTTTACATCAGGAAACTGTAGTATGCATTTGTTCCAGCAGTTTTCATTTACTTTGCACAGTATGCTTTTTTTTAACAAGCAGAAATACTCTTGACAAGGCAGGAAGGGCAGAATAGTAACACTTTAAAAGTTACCATCACTACGGGCTTGAATACTATGGATTTTTCTGTGGAAAATGCTTATGGATTTTAAAAGAAACAAACATGTTAATTTTTATCTAATGAAAACATTACTAAATGTTAACAAGTATCTTATGAAAACTTCAACAGAAATCCACAAGGGAAAACTAATACATTGTTCCATCTTTCCCTCAGGCAAGGTTAATGTAACCAAAACACATGATCATTAGAGATCAGATTTTCAAGTGTAATAAATAACCAGGATTTATCCCATTGCTTTGAAAAAACTTGTCTGAAAAGTTGATACTTATATAAAAGTAACCAAGTACTGTCATAGTTCTTATATCTAAGAAAACTCAATACATGTGGAAACGTGAGTCAAAATGTCAAATACAGCTGCCTAAACACGGGAACTGTTTTTCAGAAGTACTGAATCATTGATGCTAACAAGTTCTAATCACCTGTGAAAATCACACAGAAGCACATACATAGCACATAGATGAATTCACCTTTATGTTCCTTCTTTAAAAATAATACTACAGTACTTAAAAACTTACTACGATATTTTACAATTTTAAAAGATAGATATTCAATTTTTATTACCTCTATCACTGAGATTTTCAGTTGACTTCTCCCAGTTAGGGAAGGACTGCAATGAAGAAGGAATAACTGTGACCATGTGAGAAACAGACCTCACAACAACAGCACCCTGTTCAAAGAATTTCTATCCTAAACAAATGTTATCTTGTTACCTGAGAATGCGACTACAAGAATGGAGGTATTTCAGTGTGTTAGAAAATGTGAGCTGGTGAAAAAGGAAAGGGAGTACCATTTCCCTGGTCTAAACATGTATTTGTTTTCTTCTTGATGACCTACTTCACAGATGGCTTCGTATTTTATATGGTTGCTATTTATTAAATCAACTAAGCCAGTTCATATTCAAACTCAAATCCTTCTGCAAAGGATTTGAATCAGATCTAAAACTCATGGTCACAGCAAAGAGTCAAATGGGAAGTATGTTCAGGAATTTGTAGGCTTCATTACTGAGGAGCTCTCTTGTGGTTGCTTTACAGTAACGTGTTTGAGGGGTAAGAGACTCTAAACTAAGCTGTTTGCTTTATTCTTATGCTGTCCCTGAAGCAGTTCACTGGAAACCAGAGTTCCTGTGACTAGGCAGTCTAGGTTCTAACAGAGCTGGGGAACAGCAGAGACTTGGGAGGAGTGTGGCACCGATCCCTGGGTCGCAGCAGGTCCACACTGAGGCTCTACTGCTCAGAAAAATAGTTGTCCAATGTGAAATCTGTACTTGGAAATGTGCTTATGGTACCTGGTACAACCAACAACAGTCACTAGACAAGTCCACTGGAACTGAACAGCATGTGAGATTCAGCACCTGGATCTCATCAAAGCAAATCAATGTCTGCCTAGAGGAGAGAGGCAGGTGGAGTTACTGATAGATCACTTCTCTGTGTTCCTCCTTCCAGAAAGGTTGTGAGTTCCTTCCTGGTTTTTTGCTAGATATTTCGTTACTCTCTTTTTAAAACTTGTATGCCCCTTGAAAGTACTGAGCAAGAAAATATACAGAAGCTTGTAATATAAAAAAATAGGCTTTAGTTGCAGAAAATGAAAATGCTAACTTGTCTAAAATGTTCAGAGACAAATTCTAAAATTACATGAGGTTTTTTTAAGCTTGTAAGGAAAAATAATAATAAAGTTATAGACCTACTCAGAAAGCTAGGAAAAGGAAATTAACAGCATTTAAAACTGGAAAGATCTCATGCCTGATGTTTTTGCATGTTGAGACAACGTTTAAAAGGTAGACTCTAAGTCTAAGATGATGTTTGTTTGCTAGAATATACTCACTTTCAATAGATCATCTGGTAATGAATATTCAAACTACATGGCTAGATTTGATTTCCCAAAAGTCAGATTTCTTAATTCAGTATGTTTGAATTCACTATATGCTTGTTACTTGATTAAATGGAAATAAAAGTATTTATTAAATGAGACTAAAAAAAGAAAACAGTTTAATAACTACTAAAAATCTAGCATGTGAATTCACATCATGCAAGCTACCAAATGAGAGGAAGCTGTAGGAAACAAATAATTTAAATAACTGAAATAGACCAAACTGATCACTCTTTACATAAGATGTAAACAGCATTTCTCTCATTCATCCTAATTCACCCCACCCGCTTTTGCTGCTTGAACTTTTCTAATGTTTTTTACCACTTATCTCCCACTAACCTCACTGTTTCTTGACTGCTACCCCCAAGTCCCTCTTTCCCTATTTTACCACCTTTCCCATTCCTTATTCCCCTCCCTTTTCTTTTCATGCTCTAATTAGCTGTGCAAATTAGGAGAGCATATTTTCCAAAAATATAAATGCTACTCAACACTGTAACAACAATATGCCTTCAGATTGTTTTTGGATTATCCCAAGAGCAGGGTTTAAACTCTCACTATGGACGTGGCTGTGGTTGAAATACAAGTCTCCCAGCTGCAATGACAACAGACTGGAAACGTTCTCATCCTAATGTTGGGGGATATACACATTTTAGTCATTTTGGCCTGTCTGTTTGGGAATGTATCATTCCGTAGAGCCAAACTCCTGAACTGTTTTGAGCAGTGCTTCCCCAAAATGGCAGTAGTGCCATTCAGCCCAGCTGACCGCTGAGTGTGGCTCTGCTTTATCATTAAACTACAGCAGAGCTGGCACTGTGCTATCCTAACATTTGCGATTTTCTTAACAGGTAATGCTGTGTTTTAAGGCTGACACTTCCAATGCAATACAATGGTTTTGTTGGAGAAAGTAGTTAAAAACTGTATTTTTCTCACCGTAACCAGTTCAAGGAGACTTGCAGCATTCTCCTTTTCCTCTTCTGTTCTTGGTTCTTTTACATTCATCTCTTCCAGCTCATTTTCCTGCTTTAAAATGTTGTCTATATATTCCTGGTGGAACAATGAAAAAGAACAAGAAAGATGCGGATGTTTTCTTTGCAGAGGTAGACTTAAGGGGTATGTATATAGAGAAAAGAGTCTGTAGAAGTAATGGACAAATGTAGGACTAATGGACAAATGCTTCTTCTCAATGTCATAAAGGCCCCTTATGTGAATTTGTGTGAATGGGTTATATAGATATCTAAAGGTTTTCATAGAGAAATCATTTTTTAAAAACCCAACAGTTGAAAGAGAGGAGTACTTGCTGAGAAGGTAGCAGGGGAAAACTTACCAAGGACGAATCAACTCTGAAGAATAGCAGGACTATTGAAGCTGCAAAAACTAATTTACTAAAGACATCAAGAGTCTGCTGAATCTCTACTAGGCCACTAGCACACATTAGCATCCACAATGAACTGTGTAGCACCAGCTATCTAGATGCCCCTGGTGCATCCGTGTGACCCCCTGCTTCTGAGCAGGCAGGTGGGTTTGGCCTCCCAGCTGTTGCACCAGCCAGGCAAGTATGAGCGAGCATGCAAGTGTCTGAGTAAGCTATGTGAGTGAATAAAGGAATGTGATGAGTAAATATCTGCTATTAATAATAATCAATTATATTAGTAAGATCAGCTTAATGAATAAAAGGTGTTCTAACAAACAGTGTGATCTGTATCTCCCTCCTGTTTGATCTCCTATTAGGGAAAAGGAAATTTACAACATCATAATTGAAAAATTAGGTTCAGAAAAAAATCTGAAGCTCTGATATTAGATATTTACTTTGCCAGAATCACACTAAGTGCTACAGAAAAGAACACTTTTCTTTTCCCACAATTCTTTATGCTTTAGAAGATCAGTTGGATGGTAAAAAAGGGTCCTTACAGAAGATTGTCCTAACACACCACTCTGCTAGAAAGCTACATGCAATACCGAGCTTTATGAATAGACAAGGTTTGCAGAAGCAATCTGTTTCCAGTTCCAGTTCTTTTTCATTCCTTCATACCTCTTAAATCTTAAAGGAGAAAGGAAGAATATCTTTTTCTTTAGATCTTGATTTAGTTCTGACAAAGTGAATATTTGGCTAAAGATTTAAGACACCTATTTGTGGAAAAACCCATTTATTAAATATTGATATATGAGCAATGAGGATATTTCCATTGCACATCAATGCAATTATTACTAATGTTTTCTCAGTGCCAATAATTGGAATTCTTCCTTCCCAATGTAACAAACTTTCTTTTCTTTCTAAAAGCCAACAACAGAACTTGTCAATGGAGAGACTTAACTTGGGATTTTGGTGTGGAACTTTTTTTAAGTGTTGCCTTTGAAAGATCAATATGCAAATTAAATAAAATTTTTTATATATTTATAGACTGCAAAAGGGTACATTTTAATTCTGATAGACTGGCATGTCCCAAACATGCCAGGGCTGAAGAGCTGTCAATGTTTTTCTATTGCAAGCATGTCTTCTTTGAAATGTGATGTGGAAAAAAAAAGAGAAAAAATTGAACTGGCTACAACATGCTACTACCTTCACAAATTTCACATGCTGTTAACTTTCAAATTCAGTCTGCAATGCCATCGTCAAAATATGTTAAATGAATAAATTCTAGAACACATGTATTTCAGTATTCTCTAGTTGGTAAGTAATAATGAGTTTTTAATTCTAAAATCTCTTCTAAAAGCATCTTCACAATGTGAATTAAATAAATCAATGTTTTATACCAAAACTGAGAACTATGAAGCTGCTGACAAGTATCAACTGCAGAACTTTCAGATTCCATCTCAAACACGTGCACATGAGGTGTAGCTTGCACCTTGGTATGAACCAGTCACTCATGAGGGATGGACACACACTTTGCCAGGCTACAGAGCTATTTGCTGGACACGGATAGACTGACAGAACTCAGACTTGAACCTGGAAATGTTCTGTACTGATTTATGAAAACAAATATATAACCAAAACTAGAGTGCGTCTCAGTGACCTAGTCACCAAGTTAACTGTAGCATTATGGTGCGTTAGAAATTCTTGTACAACTTTATAGACTTAAGTTTTTAAGGCTTAAGTGAAGGAAAACAAACTTTACGCAAAGTAAAAGCAAAGTAATAGATATCAATATTGACAGAAAGGAAACTATTTTAGTGTGCTATCTGTGATGGGTATTGGACTGGATCCCATGTATTTGCACAGAAAAGTACAAATACAGAAAAGTACATCTCTACAAGAGATGAGTGAAAACAGTTGAGCTGCTTCAGAAATACCCTTTTAGAGCACCTGTCTACGTACAAACTGCTGATTGTTCTTCTAAAGTAGCAGAATTTTTGTCTTGGGCATATACTGCAAATTCATGTCACCCAATTTGTCTGTTCTCTATCGCTCGCTGGAAGAATGAATAAATGTAATTGTACTACCTTAAGGGAAAGCTGCAGCTTTTCTCTTAGTTCATCACTGAGTGGCTTGTACTGGAATAGCTGACGGATTTGCAGTTTATTAGGACATTTTCGCACAGGTACTGGCAAGCACGTCTGCTCTTTAGATCCAATGCAGAGACCTCTCCAAGTATGTGTTCTGACTGAGGGACCTGTGATCTTCCTCTGAACATAGACAAGAACAAGCAAAAAGAGCAAGAGGCTACTGACTAAATGCAGATATCGACAATGTGTGTCTCAGCTGAAAAGCTCATGCTCTCCTTATAGCATCATAGATCTAGACAATAAAGTCAGTAGATTCTTGGGCACAATTTATCTATTCTAAAACTTCTTCATCTGGCAAGATGAACTCCCCTTAAAATTGCTATATCACCTTACTGAGAGCAGAAGCCACCTAAGGTGACTACGTTTTCCCTGACACAGCCTGCCCCTTCTTTGCCTGCTTAGTAAACTGGACTTGAACAATGTCACATTTTTTAGAGCTCCAACTCCCACCCTGTGACAGACATCTATTGCTTAAGCAGCAAAAGACTATTTCGAAACAATTATACCTCCAGAGGAGAAGATGTGTCCCGTGTCCTTGATTGAAGATTTGGAGGAACAATACTCTCCAGTTCTTTCTTCATTACCCAGGGGGAGGTTTCAGGCAAAGGGCGGAGGACAGTAATACTTAAAACACCTGGTTCAAACACATTTTGCTAAGAATCAGTTCAAATCCAAAAATGATGGAAAAAGCGTCTCAAATCTTCAGAAAAATATACTTACCTGAGTATAAAACCCCTTATTATCAAGTGGTAAAACTCCATGTGAAAATGCGATACTCGTGGCTACAGAAAATATCGGACCACTGAGGTGATCATAGAATAGTTGGGCAAGTTCAGATTACTCAGACCATGTTTAACAACAGACTGCCTATGCTACTTGCTTTGAGTCTTGGGGAACAGCTCAGCTGTATAGTGTGTGGAGTATCTAAACAAGGAAGAGCAGACCATTGACCCATGTTCACTGAATACTAATCTCAGAAGTACATCATGTTCAGAACATGCATAATTCTTCACTGTATTTTATACTTCACAATGTGATCACTGGATGGATTACATTAGAGATTATTTGTTATTTCTTTTTACTGTTCTGATTAATTTTAATGTTCTTAAAAATATTTTTTCCAACCCAACCCAAAAATCTACTTACTCTACTTTTATCTACCCCATACGTGGCCTTCAAAATGGATATGACTGCTGAGGTACTTTGTCACAATGATACAAAATTGTAGTGCCTTAGTGTCAAGGCAAATAGAGCCAGGACTGAGAAAGGTAGGGTATGAAGTCTGGAAAAGCATATGTGCTACTATTACAAACGACTGCTGGTTGTGAGCAGGTTTTCTTCACTGGGAGTTTCACTGGGTATGTATCTTCTGCACCTTCCTGATCTTTTCACCTTCCCTATCTTTCTGTCTCCCTCAGTGCCCTTTCTCTTTTCCTTTTCCCATGGCAAAATTATTTCATTCAGTTTATACAACGGGGAACCGGTCATTATTGTGAATAGAAGCAGCATTTAAAAATGTGCAAAACCTGATAAGAGTAGTAGGTGGGAAAGTTGTTCCCCACGCTTATGACATAAATCTTTGAGAAGAATGTCTTAATACTTTATGGCTTGAAGCAATCTATCCTTATCATCCCCCCATATCTAGGGGAACCATACATTCTTGTCTTTTTAAAGATATATTTATTTTCTTAGGATTTACCTGTTACGCCACAGTGTATTTTATAGAAACATAGTATCTCCAACTAACTTTACAATGATAACCAATCATTTCAGGATGTAAATTCTTGTATTGCTACTACAAGGTGGTTGGTGCCGTGTACTTTTGGCATCCCCTATTTCAGTCATATTTTTCCAGCTTCTTAATAACATATATTTATCCTTTCCAACAGCCAGACTAAGGGTCAACATTAGAGTATCATTGTCTTCATTGATAAATAGAGCTATATGATTAATGAAGACTGTGATACATTCAGTGTTTTTTGATGGTAAATACACAGAGAATCTATGCATTTGGTAACTGCTTTTGTTTGTGTGTCTGAGAGCAGATAATAAAGATATGAGATATGCCAGTTGTTTTGTTCATTCATCCCTTCACAGTGTCATTCAGTTAATTCTTTGCTTCCCAGAGTTTTCCACAAGCTCCTCCTTCCCCATGCTTCATTGCCAGAAGTGTGAGGGCCTCTCTACATGGGGAAGAACATTTTCACATTTCCTGTCCAAATAAGAGTTTCGAAACTTCTGACTCCATCTTTGTAATTATTTCTGTTATTAGTTTGTCAGAAAAGAAATAAAATTTTCCTACCTGGATGTTCTTGTACAGGATCCTGCAAGACAGCAGCAGCGGGATCACTACAGGCTTCGTCAAGATACTTGTGTACCTCCCTGCTCCGCAGGAGCTCGGTTCCAGAACCATCCGCGTAGATGATGAAGAACCTACACAGCCAGCCACACACATTGGATTGTATCGGGCACAGGAGGCAAGGTGTTAGCAGCGGGGGTCTGCGGGGCGACCCTGTGAGGAGAGGCCAGGGGCTGCCCTGCGCTGGACACAGATGGTCCCAGCTGGCTCCAACGGACCCCGCAGGGCACAGCTGAGCCCCTCAGACAAGATGGTGGCACCTCAGGGAAAGCGTGTGTAAGAAACTGGCTGGACGGCCGAGCCCAGAGAGCTGTGGTCAATGGAGCTAAATCCAGTTGGAGCCCGGTCACAAGCGGTGTTCCCCAGGGCTCAGTTTTGGGGCCAGTGTTGTTCAATATCTTTATCAATGATTTTGATGAGGGGATCGAGTGCTCCCTCAGTCAGTTTGCAGTGACACCAAGCTGGGCGGGAGTGTTGATCTGCTGGAGGGCAGGAGGCTCTGCAGAGGGACCTGGACAGGCTGGATCGATGGGCCGAGGCCAATGGAGGAGGTTCAACAAGGCCAAGTGCCGGGTCCTGCCCTTGGGCCACAACAACCCCAGGCACCGCTCCAGGCTTGGGGAAGAGCGGCTGGAAAGTGCCCAGAGGAGAAGGACCTGGGGGGGCTGGTCGACAGCGGCTGAACACGAGCCGGCAGCGTGCCCAGGTGGCCAAGAAGGCCAACGGCATCCTGGCCTGTATCAGCACTGGTGTGGCCAGCAGGAGCAGGGAGGGGATCGTGCCCCTGTACTGGGCACTGGTGAGGCCGCACCTCGAATCCTGGGTTCAGTTTTGGGCCCCTCACGACAAGAAGGACATTGAGGGGCTGGAGCGTGTCCAGAGAAGGGCAACGGAGCTGGGGAAGGGCCTGGAGCACAAGTCTGATGAGGAGCGGCTGAGGGAACTGGGGGTGTTCAGCCTGGAGAAGAGGAGGCTGAGGGGAGACCTCATCGCGCTCTGCAACTGCCTGAAGGGAGGTTGGAGCGAGGGGGGGTCGGTCTCTTCTCCCAAGTAACAAGCGATAGGACGAGAGGAAACGGTTTCAAGTTGTGCCAGGGGAGGTTTAGATTGGACATTAGGAAAAAATTCTTTCCTGCAAGAGTGGTCAGGCCTTGGCACAGGCTGCCCAGGGCAGTGGTGGAGTCCCCATCCCTGGAGGGATTTAAAAGACGTGTAGATGAGGCGCTTGGGGACATGGTTTAGTGGGCATGGGGGTGTTGGGTTGACGGTTGGACTTGATGACCTTAGAGGTCTTTTCCCAACCTATTCTATGAAAGGGCAAAATGCCACACAGGCAGTGATGAGTGAGGGAAGAAGTATGAGAAACAGCCCTGCAGGCACCAAGGTCAGAGAAGGAGGAGGGGGAAAAGGTGCTCCTGGTGCCAGAGCAGATATCCACACTGCAGCCTGTGAAGGAGAGCACGGTGGAGCAGGTATTCCCCTACAGCCTGTGGACAGGACCACGCCAGTGCAGGTGGATATTTCCCGAAGGAACTGCAGCCCATGGAGAGCCCATGCTGGAGCCATTTTAACCAAAAGGATGGCAGCCCATGGGAAGGACCCACAATAGAGCAGGGGAAAAGTGTGAGGAGGAAGGAGCAGCAGAGAGGAGCTGTTATGGACTGACTGCAACCTCCCATCCCCTGCGCTGCTGGGGTGGGGAGGAGATAGAGGGGTCAGGAATGAGGCAGTGATGTTGAGCCTGAGAAAAAGAGGGAATGGGGGAAAATGTTTTAGTTTTCATCTTTGTTTCTCACCATCCAACTCTCCTTTAATTGACAATAAATTAAATTAATTTTTCCCAAGTTGAGTCTGTTTTGCCTGAGATGGTAATTGGAAAGTGATCTCCCCGTCTTTATCTTGACCCACGACCTTTTGCATCTTATTTTCCTGCCTTATCCTGTTGAGAAGGGGGAGTGAGAGCATGGCTGGGTGGGCGTTCGGGAGTTGGCCAAGGTTAACCCATCACACTGATCAAATGCAATGGCTTTCAAATTGCATTCTTTTCTAGATGGCAAAAATGAAAAAGTACTGTGATGACAGGACAAGAAAATGGAACTCGACGACATCAAATGTGCAAATACAGAGTACTGAACAAAGGAAGCACAAATCTACAAACCCCCTGTACAAATCCAGTGCAGTGAAGAAAGAAAGCGTAAACCTCTGAATCCGGTGCAGTTTACCTGGGGACATGCTCATCGTAAGTGGTAGGTTTGTTAACGTCTGGGAGTGCAGATGCTGAACTTCTCTCTTCCTTGTTATCGGAGCCAATGCTAGGAACACACACAGATGTGCTGCCATCAGCCATGACCTATAACAGAAATTATCTAAGATGACTTGAGTTACATGATACATTTAAAACAGTAGCTTGCTGCTGAGTAATTACATAATACATACATATATACTCATATAGGAGTATATATAAATATAGGTGTATATATAAATATCAGTGTGTGTGTATACATAAATGTGTATATACATACAGGTGTGTGTATGTATACAGGTGAATGTATGTATAAATATATACCCCTATATATACACACATTTATATACATGTTGACCTATGAAGAGATATAAATGATATATATATGCATTATATATATTTATTTATCTACGTATATATACCTGGTGTATATATGTATGTATAAATATATACACATCTATATACATGTTGATATATGAAGAGATATAGATAGATATAGATACATATTATATTTTTAAATCTATCTACCTATATATACCTATAGATATAGTTAGGTATATATGTATAGAGGGGTCCGTTTTTAGGCATCTACTCACTTTAAATATATGGTCTCAGATAACCTTATGATAATACTGAGTGAATTTCTACATTGTATTTCCTTCTTGTGATTATTAACTTACATGCCATTAACATATATACACAAGGTATAATAATGCCTCTAATTCTTAGTGCAGTCAGTTGAAGGATAGATGCCTTTGGAAGATACAGTTTAAACCAGAGTGATTCAAAGGGCAGCCCACAAACTGAATCTGACACACTCAGTCCAAGCCCTTTTCGCTGTAGTCTGAGGTGTGACTAGGACAGAGGAAGAACCAATCCTATTACACCTGTACCTGCTTGTCATCCCTACCAACCATTAGTCTCACCTTTCTTACTACACCCCCCATATCCCCTCTGACCACCGCTCCCACAACACCTTCGACTGCCCCACAGCCTCCTCAACCTTCCTTCTTTGTTCCCTAAGTATCAGCTGAGAAAAGCGGGATGTTGATGCCCAGCAACTTCTGTGCTGCTGTGAATTGCATTGATTTTGTAGGAACTTGATCGTCTTTGAAATTCTACCCCTCTGTGGATTAGCTCAAAATTTGTTAGGGAGAGATTGGCAGATAGCGTAGATTTATGTAAGCACTGTTTCTTCAGTCTAGGAAACCAGGTTAAAAACTGTATTATAATGTATATGTCCAGTGGAACCTCAGTGCTGTTTCACAGGAATCTGGGAAAACGGTAATGATTACAATTGCAACAATAGAAAGTATACTCTAAGGATGTCACATTTAGAATCTTTAATTAGAACCTTTAATCAGAAAACAGTATATAGGTCACAGACACTTAGATGATGTTTCCTGAACTCAAAACTAAGTACTAACCTAGCTCAAAAATATCTCCGAGTTGTGAAAGGATCACAGCACAATCGATATGACTTTAAAGACTGAATCATTCCTTTTACAATATTTGCCTTACCAGGCAGATCAGAGTGTTTCTATGGACCTTCTGAAAAGCCAATACCACTCTCATTTTTAATTCTCATTTGCAGAGATGATTTTTTGTTATAGGACAAGTCATGCTAATTAAGGTAACTTTACAGGTGAGGTAAACTGTAGACCATGTGGTTTATTTCAATCTCTCTAAAAAGGGGGAAATACCAAAAAAGGGAAACCCATCACATCCTCAAGAACATTTCAGAGACCTGACTAAGGAGCTGTTCTTTCTGGCTAGCTACTTTAAGAATAAGTACTACAAGGCTACAAGCTGACTCTAAGAGATGTTTATAAGATAAAATCACTTAAAATGCAGAAACTTTTTTCCTTCCATGTATTTTACCTTGAAAAGATTTCCTTCAGGATCCACCATCTCACAAATAGTGCTGGAAGTGTGTTTCATAATGTATCTCCCTGCTTGTTTCTCTTCTTTCTTGCTGATGAAATTGTAAACTTCATGGGTATAAACTGCTGAGCAATCTTTATCAATGAAAAGAGAGCCTGTCTTGACGGGTAAAACCTATCATAGTAAGAAAGGAAGAGGATCAGTCCTGAAAGGTGAAAACTTCAGTTTAGAGGTATCATGAAGATGAAGAAAAGATGCAAATCAAGAGGAGAGCTCTCAGACCGATTTCGAGGGACTAGAGGAAGAGAAAGAAGGAAAAGGAAGTCCAAGAGTTAGGCTGATATTAGTCTCTAATATTTTCTTTAACTTCAGGAAATTTAAGTTTGTGATTTAAATATACTATACGGTTGTGAGGAAATAGCATAGAATCATAGAATATCTCAAGTTGGAAGGGACCCATAAGGGTCACTTGAGTCCAACTCCCTGCTCCTCACAGGACTACCTAAAACTAAACCATATGACTAAGAGCATCATTCAGACTCTCCTTGAACTCTGACAGGCTTGGTGCCGTGACCACTTCCCTGGGGAGCCTGTTCCGGTGCCTGACCACCCTCTCAGCGAAGAACCTTCTCCTAATGTCCAACCTGAACTTCCCCTGACACAGCTTCATTCCATTTCCTCGTGTCCTAGTGCTGGTCACCAGAGAGAGAAGATCAGCACCTGCCCCTCCGCTGCTGCCCTTGAGGAAGTTGTAGACTGGGATGAGGTCATTCCTCAGCCTTCTCTTCTCCAAGCTGAACAAACCAAGTCACCTCAGCTGCTCCTTGTAAGGTCTTGCCCTCGAGACATTTCACCATCTTGGTCGCCCTCCTCTGGACACACTCTAATAGATTGATGTCCTTCTTATATTGAGGTGCCCAAAACTGCACACGGTACCTGAGGTGGGGCCACATCAGTGCAGTACAGAGTGGGACAATCACCTCCCTCGACCAGCTAGCTATGCTACGCTTGATGCACCCCAGGACATGGTTGGCCCTTTTTGCTGCCAGGGTACACTGTTGACTCATATTCAAGTTGCCATCCACCCAAACCCCCACATCTTTTTCCACGAGACTGTTCTCCAGCATTTTGTCCCCCACTTTGTATTGTATAACCAGGATTACCCCGTCCCAGGTGGAGAATCTGGCACATGCTCTTGTTAAATTTCATACAGGTGGTGATTGCCCAATTCTCTAGTCTACCCATATCTCGCTGTAAGGCCTCTCTACCCTCGAGGGAGTCCACAACTCCTCCTAGTTTAGTATCATCGTCAAACTTACTTAATGTACACTCGATTCCTGTGTCCAGATCATTTATAAAAACATTAAAAAGCACTGGTCCTAAAATTGAGCTCTGGGCAACCCCACCGGTCACTGGCTGTCAGCCTGATGTAAACACATTTACTATAACTCTTTGAGCCCGACCCGTCAGCCAATTGCTCACCCAATGTATTATGGACTTGTCTAGCTGGACATTTTGTCCAGAAGGATACTGAGAGAGACAATATCAAAAGCTTTGCTAAACCAAAAAAACCCCCACATCTACTGGCTTCCCTTGGACAACTAGATGGGTGACATTGTCATAAAAGGAAATGAAGGTAGTTAAGCAGGAGGTTCCCCTCGTGAACCCGTGCTGGCTATGACCAAGGACTGTATTGTCTCTCAAGTGTTTTTCAATAATTCCCAGAATAACCTTCTCCATAATTTTACCAGGCACTGAAGTGAGACTGACAGGCCTGTAATTACCAGGGTCTTCCTTCTTACCCTTCTTGAAAATTGGGACATTTGCCAGCTTCCAGTTGAGTGGGACCTCTAATATCTAAATATTGGCAGAATATAAAAGAGATGGAATCATAGGATTTGTGAAAGCTATAGAGAAGGGAGTTAAAACAGTCAAGGTGACAGACGCTGATGGCAGGGAACTTGGAACACAAAGATACATTGTACTGTCACAAACTAAAAATAATTCCCACCTGATACGTTCCCTGTGGCTTTGCTATAATAGATGTCCCATCTCCAAAGATGGTACAACAGGTACCGTCCTCACAATTTGTTATAACAGTAGCAAACTCAGGATTCTCTACTTGCATACATTTCACCTTCCTTGTGATGGCTTCTGAGGGTTCATCTAAGGATTAATACAAAACAACTAGACAGGAGCACATGAACCATGGAAAAGTCCTAGGAACCAATCTGCTTTTTCTATCATAAGGCTGGACCTTTATATCCTCAGGAAAAGACCCTCAGACTTCATAACATTCTTTATCCCATAATTTTATGTTAGGTAAACAATATGCAACCTTCAAATTTTTGGACTGTGCACTGAATATAGGAAAATCAAACAGCAAAAAATGTCCGTAACCATCTGTGGCTGGTGTGGTCAGGAGAGTACTCTCTATCAAGTACAGTACTAACCGTAATGATCTGGATATTTGTAACATACAAGTTGGACCACTGGAATTTTTTATGCCTGTGACACAAGCTCTAAGATGTGAAGAAACTCCTTTCCAGCAACAGAAGTCAGGGAAAACAAATCAAACTGGTATGTTAATCTGGCCATTGAATAGACAGACCAGTTCAAGGTCATTGTTTTGCTTTTTAAAATCCCACAGGGAGGTGTTCCACAACCAGAACTTTCTACTGTGTTTGAACACAACAGTCCTGACACCCACACAGTAAATATACACTTCATGTTAATTACAGAACTTATCCAGCAACAGAACTAACCATACAGAATACACTGCCAGCCAGAAGAAACACAGATGACCATTAGCCCCACTTGTTTCAGGCGAATGTAGTTTCATTTCTACTAGGTGTGGCATTTTCCATGGCCATATTCAATCAAATTTTGAATACCTCCAAGGTTGGTGAGTCCATGGCCTCTCTGGGGAATATGAGGATGCCCTGGTCCTTATACACCTATTCAGTTAAGACTCAAATCAGTTTGCTTGTTGTATCAGTGTAGGAGGAGCGCGGGCAATGAACATATTAGAACTCAGGCACTGTGGTCTCCTGGTGAAGGTGGGTCATGTAAGTATGTACATGGAAAGAAGGAAATTTGCTTGTTTGCTACAAGGTAATTTTTGCACTGAATACTGATGAAAAAAAGACCAAGCAAACTAAGCCTAGACTGCACTAGTGGATCTGTTATATCAGCTACTGGTATGAGCCTTCTTTAGTATATTTTGACAATTATCTGCCTCACAAGATATAGCAGAGATAAGTGCTCCCCTTTTGCTTTTACCTGTTTCCTCACTATCCTCTGGTACAAGAAGTTCTTCACGGTTTTGATAAAAAGTCGTGATCCTAGTACCATCAGCATGATCTACTACTCTGCTACCATCCAGCTTCTCAACAATTATCACTTCATCATCTCGTACAGTCATAACCTGAAAGAATGAAGGAATACTCATTTATATTAGCTTTGTGATACCTGTGACAGTTACAACAGTAAAACAAGGCATTATGTACTGAAACTCTGATGAAGCTAGACTATTGCGACTTTCTCTACTTCAGAGACCGAGGACTCGCATTTTCTTCCAAATCTAAAGCTTTTGTATCAGTTACACTGTAATAACACAACCTGTAGGATATATGTTCAAAGAACAAATCCTACAACTTATATGATGGCAGCCCTGTCTCTTAGCTTAGTAGACAGTGCTATATCAACACAAAAATAGTAATACCGTTCCATCAGCTGGGTCAGTTGCGTGATAGATTAAAAGTGGCTTCAGATCCATTCTCTTTGCTCCCTCAGTGCCCACTCGAATGCCTGATGGAGTTGTTGTTATCCAGGTTCCTGCCTGGTTCTCCTTAGGTGGCTCAGAATTAACCAGATCCTGCACAGTATTTTCAAACAACTCGTCCTTGTTTGATACACTGTTTCTGTCACTGCCTTTTCCTGCAGAAACAAAAATTACTGTATCAGACTTGGTATTCTCTAAGGCAAACGACAAAATCAATAAAGTGAAGAGTTTCTGTGAGTATTGGTTTTGACAGAATTGAAAGAACTATTTATCACGCTGGAGGAAAATTACAAGTGCGGTTACTCAAAGGTGTGCCCTTGAACTAATCTTATTGAATGTGTTCATTAACGGCACAGAAAAAGTAAATAGCATGCTAACGACATCTGATTATGACATGACTTTGGAAAGGACTATCAGTGCAGAAGAAAATCTGAGTGGATTACAGAAAAAAAAAAAGCATCCAAAACTGTCCCATGAGCTTGAAGATTGAAGTAATGGGAGTTTGATACAGCCTATTAGAATGAACTTTAATGCAAAAAGGAATAAAAATAATTTACGCTTCAGACAAGTTTGCAACAATAGAATAAAAGAAAGACCTGGAGGTATCATCCATACAGAATGACTACAAGTTATCAGTGTGAAAATATGGCGACAAGAAAGGCAAACACAATCCTATGGTGCATCAGAAGAAAAGAGATGGAAATTTAATTGGGAAAGGTAATGGAGAGATCTTATTAAGAATGTGACAGAGAACTCTGGTCTCCATATTCAAGAAAAGGAACTTAGATTAAGTGTATGCAGAAGACAACAGCATAGACCAGAGAGGAGTCTAAAAGGCTTACAGAATATACATCCTAGCAAAGGAAAAAAAAAAAAAATCCAAAAACAGATGAAACTTTTCACTATAAATTTGTCAAGACTAAGCAGTGGAGAGGAAAGGTGGGAGGAAAAAGTGATCATAAATAAAGGATAAGGAATAAAAGATATACGCTGAGACAGATACTGAGACTGAAAATTAGAAGATGGTTTGTCAGGGAAGTTCTCAAACATCCTTCGAGTTATCCTAAGGAATATCCTAAGAACAAGAACTGGACTTGATGACTTGAAAGACTCCTTTTTGAGAGATTTTTCTCTTTGGTAGCAATTTTTATTCACACACTTCCAATAAATTATATGTTAATATTACGACAGGTCATAATTATTCTTTGCACTAAGTAGCACTGACAGTGGTCTTGGACTACACTCTGAGGTATGAAGTAAACTTTTATTTGGTTCTTTCTCAGCCAAACAAAATAACATAAGAATGCTTATATTGGGACAGACCACAGGTCCATACAACCAATTAATAACGACCAATAGTAGATGCCCTGGAATACATATAACGAGAAAGAAAAATATAGTAAGTCCTCTGTGAAAGAAGTATTTCTCAATACCAAGACTAAAAACTGTGTAACACATAAGTAAGTTTTTGACTCCTGTAGTTACAAGGATTTCTTTTAAAATACTTTATGTTGAATCACTCTGCTACCGAGTGATTTGAAGTGTAGTTCTTACACACTCTTTCACTTATTAGAGTCCTAGCGTGTTAGAAGAAAAAGAAATCTGAAGTAGGAGAGAAATGATTTGATATGAAGGTAACAAATTAGCAGTGTGCAGCAGCTGAGTACAGATAAAATTGCATTTTCACACTGGCATTTTCAGACTAAAGAAATATGCCCTTTATCAAGTATCATCAGCCCTGCTAACTTTAAATCTGTCCAAAACACTGGAAATGTTACCTTTCTTAGTGCTGGTCTCAGGTGAAGGCTCCGATTCTGGTAACGGTTGCACGTTATCTGGAATTGTAAGTGGTGGTAGGACAGGGCCAGAATCAGGACTCCTACTCACTGTGCCATCAGCAAACAGAATCTATAGCAATCAAGGACATACTAGAGGTTACAATCACTTCAAACACCAGTAGAAAGAATGTGTCACAAATGCAGGAGTCACTAGAATGTTGTGGGTGATGGAGGGGAAGAAAGTAAAAGACTCTTAGAATGAATACAAGAAATAAAGAAGCTATCTTCAAAAGAAAGGACTGCTAATTGCTGCAGTTCAAGTATATAATTACTGGAGACTTTAGTAACATATAAGCATTATAAAAGTAAACAGTAAAGATTATTCTTTGACTGTTTAAGTGGTCAAAGGCTGATGACTTTTTTTTTTGTAGCAGTGGTAATGCATCTGTATTACCATATTGATCTGTATTCAGGTATTCCACGTGTGTAGGATTGCTGTTAATTTTTTAGTCATCAAGACAGCTAACAAAAAGAAGTCATGGTTATTTATCTTATTATAGCTGGTTTCTGAGATCTATTGTCCATTACACTCAACTCCTCATATGCATGTTTCCTGTGTAGCAGGGAACAATCGTCCCTGAATTCATTTACAAATACAGAACAGACGTTCTAGGGAGAAGACAGTACAATGTGGAAAACAAATGGACAACATATAGAAACAAGAGTTACAATTACTGTAAGGTAATTCACTATTTCTTCTTTTTTGAATGCTTATCTATATGCAATACATTCTTGATGAGTCACAAACGTAAAGTTAATATAAAGAAGGACGCACTCATAAACTGCTTATACAAAGACTATTGTACAATTATGCTAGGCACGTAAGATCAATGTTCTTCTGTCAAGAGACAGTATGTTGAGAATATATAGACATACAGCAGCTAGCTTCTTTGCATACTTCTGAAATGGATAGGTTTCTCAGAAATCCTGGCTAAATGGTTTAAGATCTAATGTAATGAATGAATGTAAAGAACTTGTACTAGGAGTTCTGGTCTACTTAGAAAAAAAAACTTGAGGCAATAAGGAATTATTTTGACAGTTTCTGAGTTAAAACAGATGACTCCTCTTTTCATCTGTTTGCTAACTACACATAGAGTCTTAGACTTCAAAAAGACAGTTGCTTGTAGGTTGATTACCGTATCTGCAAAGACGGTATCTAGCCTATAGCACCTAAAAGGTACCAGAATTCTGGGCAACCTAAATACATGTAAACAAAGAAGGTACTTCAGAATATAAAGTCTTTTTGATGAAAATTTAGGATACCTAAAGGTATCTGCAGGACTGAAGAATAGTTCAGGTCTTTTCTGGATCCCGTATGACTGAAAAATATATAGATGCTTTTTTGTGTTGCCAAAAATAGCCAAAGCCCAACTAAACCACACTTCAGATGTTTAAGACCACATTCAGCTATTTCCTAATCCCAAAGTTGCCTAAAATCTTCACATGCCTAAAATTTTCATCATTAAAGCTCCCTATGTGCCTTAAGAGCATTTTAGTCTTGACGTGGCTGCATAACTCAGTGGTTACTTAACTCCTTCATCTACCAACTGGACACTTCTCTATCTCAGATGACAAGCACAAGTTCAAGGGTAATCACACATGCAGGCTGCTTTCAATGAGTTCTACTAAACATACCTGGGTAGATCCATCCATCATGTACTTTACAACAGTTCCTTGACTGGTGATGACTCTTGACACCTCTTGTTCTGTTTGCCTTGCCACAGATGTATACAGATGAGAGTTCTTTACCTTTTGGGGATAACTCTGCCTAACCAGAATTTCCAGAGTAGGCTGCTTGGCCTGTTCTCTTTTGGTGTCTTCATGCTTTATTTCACCTTCTGTAACCTCATGTTCCTCCTCTCCATTTGCCATAACCTCTTCCTCCTTTGCTTCATTTGCTTTGGTCTCACCTTGCTCAACCTCCTCTTCCTTGGTTTCATCTGCATTGGCCTCACTTTTCTTTACCACCTCCTTCTCAGCTTCAGCTGTAGTGGCTTCACCTTTCAAATCTGAAAACAAATTCTGAATTATTTAATACTGCGTAGCACACACTCAAACAGTGCTAAATACCCAGCATCATGGTGTCTACAGAAGGCATGCAACTTAAAGGTGAGTAAGCCTAACCCTCCTTGGCTTCCTCTGTAATCCACAGAGTAAGGGACAGCCTCTGTTTTTCAGAGAACAATTCAAACCAGTCATCTACTCAGAAACTCTGAATCCTGCTGTGGAGGTGTCTGTCTTTCCAAATGAAAACAAGGGAAATTTGAAGATGGATTTATTACGGATGCTGAATTTTTGGAAGACTGACATTAGGTGAGAGGAATTTCCTAACTGCCCATAAAGGTGAAAAAAGTTACTGAGCTTCACCAAGTTTGAGTCTGTATAGAAACTGAAGTTAGATATTTTGTCTACTTGAACAAATAAGGTTTTTAGATTAAATTATGGCAGTGTGTTGAGTGTGCTAATGAGTATAATTATGGTAGTTGTGTCAAGAGACTACATGTATGTGTCTGTAATTGCTCTATTCACCTCAACTATTCAGCATTTTAACTCATGCTCCTTGCCAAACCTTTTGAAAACTTTCTGCATCCTCTTTACTTCACATCAGATTGATCAGAGCACATTTACCCTAATATGGCAAAATGAGCCAAGCTGGCTGTACCCGCAGGGGCATTACGAGCAGAGAGAGAGGTGTGATCATTCCACTCTACTCAGTGCTTGTCAGGCTGCACTTCCAGTACTGTGTCCAGTTCTGGTCCCCACAATTCAAGAAAGATGTGGACAGACTAAAGAGGGTCCAAAGAAGGGCCACAGAGATGATCAAAGGGCTGGAGAATCTGTCTATGAGGAAAGACTGAAGGAGTTAGGTCTCTTCTCCCTGGAGAAGGCTCACCACAGTATTCCAGTACTTAAATGGTGGCTAAAAAGAGGACAGAGGCTCTCTCTTCACAAGGAGCCACATGGGGAAGACAAGGGACAACGGGTACAAGTTGCACTGGGAGAAGTTTCATCTCAATATAAGAAAGAAATTTTTTACAGTGAGAACAATCATTCATTGGAACACCCTCCCCAGCGATGCGGTAGAGACCCTATTGCTGTAGGTTTTCAAAATGCGATTGAACAGGGTAGATAATCTCATGTAGGCTCCCTTTTCCACAAAAGGTTGGACCAGATGATCTTTTGAGGTTCCTTCCAACCTGGGCTGTTCTATGATTTTGATATTAAACGGAAAGAGATGTCTGAGAAGAAAAATGAGGGAAGCTTTTACTAGCAATTCAGGTCTATGTAGTCAAAAAAAACCCCAAAACACCACCACAAGACATTCTTCTCATATTATTATAAATTTGTGCTGGATCCTTGTGTACCATACTACATTTATTAACGCTATTTAATACCAATTTCTTATTTTTTATTAATTCTTATACATTGGACTTATCACTTGGCTAAGAGGTTGCTAAAAGGTATGTTGTTTCATCAGTTGCCAGGAAGACAAATGATTCTGCTGTTTTTTACATAACAGCTCACATTTAGGATGTGTTGGAATTACTGCTAGCATGTACTTGGTATATGTGATGAATCTAGTTTATTCCTGGATATGGGCACCTCTGCAGTTGTGCTGATCTATTTTCGCATATTCAGCAGCTCCAATACAGCCTGGGCTGGACAGATTTGTTGTACATAGGCATTAAATTACATCTGTAGGTAGTTGTTTTTAAAATGGACCAGATGACAGCAGCAAAATTCACATTTGTCTGCTTCAAAACCTAATGGTGTGACTACAAAAATTAAAGATTTACTACAGTTCACAGTACGCAAAGATGAACCTCACGCTAGTTTTTAAAACAGAATCATTGCAGAGGATGTAATGCACAGAAACTTTTAAGTATCTATATAGCCTATTGGTCTTCAAAAGGAAATTGAACAATAAGGGCAGGAAGGTTTATTATGACTGTCTTCTCCGTATGTACTGGATGACATAAACCAAAGGACTTATGTGAAGTAATTCCTGTTTGAAACTGATCATATCTTTTAGAAAGGCAACAAAACCTGACTGCAAAATATCCAGTAGCAGAGAGTCCATCACAGCCTGGATTAGTTTTGTTAATCATTCTTACCATTAAAAAATTAGTATAACTTAAATCTAATATAAAGTACTACTTTTCAGTTTCAAGCCCCCGAGATTTGTAATACTTTTGTATACTGTATTTACAAGCTATCACCAAAATTCTGTTTCCTATGTACTTCCAGACTGACACCAGTCATTCCTTTGACGTTTTTCTTTGGTAATTAAATTGAGTTCTCTGGTGACTTAAGCTCACTATAAGATACATCTTCCAGTGCTTTAATCATTATTGTTACTTTTCCCTGGATCTTTCAAAATAGGAACATCTTGTGTTGTGGACTTAAGAGCAGTACATATGATTCCAAAGGAGGTGCAGATATAGGTAACATAACAATCTTCCTGTTATCAGTCAAGATTCCTCAATATACATGAATTTATGAACTGAATTTGCTCATTTTTCTTTAGTATTCCAATATAAATGCATATTCAACTGATTATTCAATATGACTCCCAAGTGCTTTTTAGGGTTGCTGCTTCCCTGCCTGCTATCTGTTATGTCCAACAACTTGCAAATTCTAGATTTTACATTTGTTTGAATTAAAACACATTATTTATGTTTCAAATACTATTAAACAGACATTATGACAGACTTAGCAATCTGAGATGTTAAAAAGTTCATATTGTTACATCTAAACTCATCAAGGCAGAAATAATTTTCTTCTGTAATTGTAACTTCTTTTGAAATTCCTTACTTTGCGGTGGCTCAGAAAACTGACCTCCAAAACTTTCACCAAGGAAAGTTAATACTAGTCCATTGGGACAGGAGACATTCAAACTTGGGAACGCAAGACCATTTGACATCACTTGTGTTTGGGAAGGTGATTCTTCCATTTCCACCTACAGAATGAAACATGAATTAGTTTTATTCCACATTTCAAAAGAATAAAGAAAAATTTAGACTACAGATTTCAGTTGTAACAAAACATTTAAAAAAAAAAGTGCTTTCTACCACTCATTTTTAACATTTTGAGAGTTCATTCATTCTGAAGTGGAAACATTAGCTTATTTTCTTTGCTTGTACTATCTTCTTTCATTCTTCTTTATTAACACTTGAAGAACAACCCTTCCTAACTTTATTCATTTTGCTGAGTCATTATGCTATCTGGTGCACAGTATCAAGATGAAATGACAATAAATGGATAGTGTGAAGCAGAACAGCGTGAAATAACTCTTGAAGTTGCACATCAGTTGTTTTACCTATAATCATTAAAAGAGCACAAAAGATAAGTAAAGCAGTACTTCCAGTCTGCTGCAAATACAGCACTGACTTGAGACGGGGACAGAAAGGAGTTTTTCGCAGTCAAAATGTGTAATTCTCTTTGAACTGCTCTGTAGTGGAAACTATTCTGATGACTAGAAAAGATGAGGTTGACCTAAGGAATGTCTGAGGACCCTGGAACATTTGGAAAAAATACAGCAATGGACCCTTTGATGTCATCCCCCCAGAAACCTATGTGACAATGAACTATACTATGCCAGCAGTCACAAGATGAAAACAGTTTTGGGTTGCAGACAGAGCTAACAGAGAGAACTTGTCCTGGTATTACCCCTTATTCTTGATTTTTAGGAATAGAAATATAATGGAAAATTGGCAGATGTTTTGCCACCTGTTTTTCAGCATAAAGGATGCTTATGGTTACTTTACACAGTATTTCTGGGTAATTAAGGCTATCCTCAATACCCTAAGATCATAGTCACAGGATTATGGAGTAGAAGTCACAGAATAAGGCAGAAGTAACCCTCAGTTGTCATCTGCTTCGTTCTGTCTAATGGTAAAAAAATAATCAAGCATGTCTATATTGTTAGAGAAAACTGTTAACGTAACCTACTCTAAAAATTTCCAGGACTGGAGGTTCCCTGGCAATCTATTCCAGTGTGTTATCTTGACTAACCTTACTGAGATTTTCCTATTGGTTAGCCTGAATCTCTCTTACAAAAAATTAGTTTACTTCTGATTATTTCTTCCAATTATATGGGTAGCATAAGAGATGATGGTGTCCCTTCAGATCTTTACAGAAGGCTATTCTGTCTCTCAACTCCAGATCAAACAAACCCAAACCAAGTCTTTTAATCTCTCCCCACCAGTCAAGTTTTTCTAGACCTCTGATCTTTCTTGGTGCTTTCCTTAGAACTCTGCAGTGTGGCCCACATTCTTCTTGCAGTGCCGCATGCATAACTGGACTCAATACTTCAACTGAGGCCCTACCAGCCCAGAATGGAAAATAACTTCGCATATTTAGCAAGCTATACTCCTGCTTATTCACCTCAATGTGGTCTTTGCCCTTCTCACAGCAAGATGGCATTGTTGACTTATGTATAGCTTGTGTTCCATTGCAACCCTCAGACCTTTCTCTGTAGAACTGCTATTGATAGAACTGTTACTCACTCTGAACATATATATTGATTATTTATATGTAACTGTAGAACCTAGCATTTATTCTTACTGAATTACATCTTATTTTCCAGACCATGTCCATGTGAATTTGTCAAGTTCGTCTCAGATTTTAATCCTATCCTCCAAAATACTTGGACACTCACACAGATGGGTGCTGTATGCACTAATATGGATGCTCTGTCCTTCAGAGTTTTTATTAAAACACTAAAAATGGACCAAAGACATTCTAAACGAAATAGTAAAAAGCCTTTTGGAAGAAGAGGAGGAACTGAGATATCCTCCTGATGGAATTTTAACGTTAAGGGAATTTGTTTGTGTAGAGTTCATTTGTACCACACAATTGCTGTATGTTATGCTGAGTACTGTTTGGTAACTCCCTACACCACTTTCCGTGCTCATGCTCTTTAAACATCTAGCTAAACTTGTTGAAATTAGGTCAGCAGGACTTTCTGCGGATATGGACAGAATCCACGTTGAAACAAGAGCCGCAGCATTACTTCATCCACTAGGTACCATGGAAGCAGCACAACTATCTTGTGTTTAGAGAGTCTTCCAAGGCTATTCCTGCAGCGCTCGGTATGTGTTCATTCTTGTCTTATTCTTATTACTCTCTCCTCTCATTTGCTCTGTAAGGGAAGCGATCTCCTGTTTTGAATAAACTTGCGCTGCATTTAACCCTTCATTTCCATATTGCCCATTCTACCTCTTTAAACAGTTCAGCCCAGCTCTGTCAACAGAATTATGATCTCCATTCAACCTCCCTTGCCAAGGGAGCTGAGACGATAACTCATAAACCTCTCGTGAGTGCATAGCAAGAGTGATTTTGAGAGAAGTGGCCAAAGTAATCAGAGTAGACAAAAGACCATTTTTTCAAGACGTAGTTCTGAAAAAGAGACAATCAGATCTTTAGACCAGAAGGTGGTGATTCTTTTCAGGGCAGTGCCCTAGAAAACGGTAACAAGAACTAAAGTAGAATTTCACAAAATGCCTCTGGAATTGGAAGCCACTACAGTTGGATGAACTAGTGTTAATTTTCCATGGAGAAAGTCTGAGGGACAGGATAAAAGAGAAAACAGGGCAGGAAAAGATGGCAGACCTGGTGCCACTCATGTTCTCTACATATCATCTACCATCCTGTGGAAGAAGCAGAACATAAGAGGGAGGAATGACTGTGTTAATGGAAAATAATTGGTCATGAAAAGTATTACATGCAGTAGATTGGACTTAAATTTGGCTCAGGAAGAAAACTGGGACATTTTATTAGCAGTTATTTCTGCATCATTTCAGCAATACTTGATTAAAGATGGAAGCAAGTAGGAGAAAAATTAAAACACGCTACTATATGATTTAAATATTTTTGCAGTTAGTCTGGAAAGATATTAAGAACCACACTTAACAAGCACATTATCTAGAAATGCTACTCTCTTGTAACTTGATCAGGTTAAAAGGGATAGCTTTTCATCATAGCTATCATTAAAGAATTTTCCCAGTCAGTATATTTTAGAGCACTAGTGTTACATGAAACTTTTATGGACCTCAATGCTTTGTGTTCTGATTATGCCTATTTTCAGAAGACTGTCCTTTCCTAAACTGAAGGTGATAACTAAATTGGTTTTAAATACTATTCATGTTCATTTCTGTCCTTTTCTTAGAGTTTGTTTGTATTTTAATTGTGTCCATTTCTGGGACACTGCTGGTTGGAGAAAACAGTGTCAAAAAGAAAAGAGGTTAAATCATCTCAAATAGAAAACTCCTGCATCCTCTTCCACCATCCTGCTACTATTTCCTTCCATATTTCTTTGAGAACCTTTCTTGTAATTCATACCCTTGCTGGTCTGTGAGACCACTGGATCAAACAAAGCTCCAGGGGTTGCCTAAAATATTCTGCTAATAGACCTGAAATAAGCTAGGTTAGACATTTTCAGAGGGGAACTGTGACCCGATTCTGATCTGATATGGCCTCCCCCACTCACATGTTTTTATGCCAAAAAAGCTTCTCATCGAGCTTTGTGGAAGATGTTCAAGATTAAATGCTGTGCATTTCTGATGCACATGGTCCTGTAATTCCTGTATTACTCTGTCCTAAGTACTCCATAACAGAAATTCAGAATCTGCTTTTGAAACGTCATCCATCCTTTCCAAGGGACTGTCCTGTGATAGAAGTACTTCAGTTACAGGCAAAAGTAAATTCCTCAAGTTGCTGGTCCCTGGCTTGTGATCAGCTGGAAAGACCAAATTGCAGAGCAAGCTTTTGCAAAACTGTCTCCACTAATTTACTGGTTGGTTCGACTTTCCAATACAGGTTTTGGAAAGCACAGAAAAGTTCTCCTACTTGGTTAAACTAAAAATTAATTTCTAGAGAAGTTCTAGTCACTGAGATATTAATAATGTAACAGGTGTAACTGTAAAGTCAAAATTGACAAAAGTATGTGGACCATAAAGACACAATGCTTTACATCATGGAGTAATAAAGGCTAGCTTCGTTAACAGCTGCCAATACGCACATCTGAGAACAACTGGAAGAGTAAAACATATCCTTAGAAGCATCATAAATTGTTAGGAATTTGTTAAGGCACAGCTCAAAGCCCTCTGAGAAGAATACATGTTTCTGTTACTTAAGTTTATGTATTTGAATTTTTGTTTGTTTCTTTCCTGTGTTCATTGGATAATATCTATCCTCTCACCTTTCCTTCTTCTTGCTTTATCAGGTCATCAGGTGGTGGAGTGCCTATCTTGCTATGGCTTACTTTTGTGGATGGCAGAGATTTTCCTGATTTTTGTTTGACGGACTTATCTTTTTTTCCTGAAGCTGACGTAACAGGAGAAATTACGGTCGGAGTATGAACAGAAGGGATGTTCAGAATTCTTGCTAAGACAGGATCTGTTTTATCATCTAAGGAAGGGAAAAGCAGTATTTTTAATGCAATTAAGTTTCATAAATATAGATGCCACATTTTATGTTTTAACAAGATTTTGTACACTAAATTTTATCTTAGAAATAATAACCTCGGTTGGGGAGTTTATTACTTCAGATAGAGGGACTGAATATATGAAATTATTTAGAAAATCTTTCCATAGACTGACTACTTGTCAGCCTAAAAGGCATCTTGAAACTATTGTTTCCCACAGGTCATCACTCGTCTCTCAAAAAATAGAAAATACAATTTAAAAAATTCTCTTTTACCTCCAGAATACTTAGATAAGTGGAGACATTTTGAGTCTAGTATCTAGGAAATCATCACTGTTGTTATGCTTTATCATGGGCTGATCCAGCGTTGACCGACTCCAGCAGTTTTGCACTACATAGCTCTATTTTGTTATAACGATTCAGAAAGATTCTGATGATCTAGACTTGCTAAGACTCTCCTAATTCCTAAAGGCCAAGCATTAGGGCAGCCTGCTAAGCACGTTGACAGGAGGTAGTCACATTGCGTTCCAGAACAGTTTCTTGAAAATAAAATTAATACAAACTAAGATTTTCTGTAAAACATTTTTGTTTCAATGAACTAACACTTCTCTTCAATCAGAAAAACCCAGCCAGCTCTAACCTCAATGTTTTTTGAAAGATTTTTTTTAGTCATCTTTTCTTGCTTGAAGGCAGCCTAAGTCCCAAACCTACAACTCACGAAATAGCAGCTTGTTTCCCATCCAGACAATTTAAGCAATTTAATTCTTGTTTGTTTTGGAGAACTTGCTACCCCAGATGGAGCAATTTAGTGTCCACATCTTAACACCCCCCATATAGATAAGAACTGAAAACACCAGTGAGCAAAACATGATGGTCTCAGAAATCACCTTTTGAAAACCTTTTTTAAATAAATAAAGCAAGCTTGATTTGCTTAGTAGTTTCTACAAAGTATGAATTTTAATTACAAGTCAGTCATTTCAATAATGTCTTCAGGAAGACTTCCAAAAAGCCTTTTTTTTTTTTTTTTGGTAAAATTACATTTTAATTCTGCTTCTTCCAATAAACAATATTATTTAATGTGAAAACTGATACATCAGGCAAAGAAAAGTTAAATAACTCATTGACAAACTGCAAGCCAGATCACATTAGACAATGAAGGAAAGAAATGCATCTGGAAGCATGCTCATAGAATCTTTCTGGTGTGAGATCATAGCATTTTCTGTAATGCACATGAAGTGTTAGTATATTTTTGGCTGAAAAAAGATAAAAGGTAGGCCTAAGTGCTACTATGTCCACTGTTTCCAGAAAGGTTTTGGCATAGAGGGTTTTAGCTCTGCAGATAAGAAAATGCAGAGAAATAAGAAAACCTTAAAAATAAAGTTCTAAACGATTAGAAAGGCTGCCTGCATGCTCATTTGCCTTGTGGATGATTCTGGATTTATGGCAACTGCAAAGATGATCCAAAATTTAAGCCTCTAAGACTAGAAGAAATTATTGGATCATCTGGTGATAAAGCCCTATTTAGAAGTCCATGGATAACAAGCTTTCTACCTCAGTTTTTAAGCCTTCAATCTCAGTTTTTGTCTTGGTGCCAGCATTAGGGAAACGCACAGATATCTAAATATATCCATGACCTTTAGCCTGAAAGCCAAAACACAAGTTTTCACAGTCCACTACATCGTGGATGCTCTCTTGGCCCAAGTTTAAAAAGTCCTTTTTTAGTAATTAATTTGTAAAATGTATTTGAATAATTAAAACCGAGTGTATAGTTGAATGGTTTACCATAGTCCACACAAAGATGCATTCAATTAAATGTTTTTGTATTTTAAGAGCTGAAAAATGCTGGGATTATTTTCTGATTAGAGGAGGGTTTCACTTTATACGTATGACGGTTTCAGTGGCCTTTCAAATGTAATGGAAACAAAAAGCTCTTGGTAAAAGCAGACGCTATTTTCACTGTGGTTTTGTGAAGCAATTGCTTCCAGTTGGTGAATGTGTTTATTGAAAGGCTGAGAGAAATCCCTCATTATGTCTGCACAACTGTAACCTAAAGTCCAACTCCTAACGTAAAATGAAAGTTCCATAATCACCTATATAAGTTTACAAAAATATTATTTCTTGGAAAACCAAGAAGACTCCTCAGCAAATCACATTTTCTTTGGCTCAAATTAATTGGCTGATTTTGCTGGGCTACTTAATAACAATACTTGCAAGTTTTTCCCTGCACTGCTCTGTTTTCACAGTAAGTAAAAAAGCACGGAGACCTCCCTCCATTTTGAAATTTGAATCATAGAATATTCTTGACAATGTAATCTCATCTTGAGCCTTGCTGAAAATTCCCCACCATGTAGTAACAGCTGCTGAGAAAGGCAGAATTGCATGCAACAAATTATTGGGTTAAGGAGTGTATGAAGGAAAAGAAAAAAAAAAAAGAAAAAAAAATCCCCCTATGGTTCTCAAATATCCTCTTCTATTTGCTTACTTTACCTGCTGTCTTCCCTGTAGGTCCATAATAGCTCAGGGACAGCTGGATTCCATTTTCCAAGGTGGCTGAAAAAGATCCAAACTTGCTCACAGCTTTCTTTTGATTTTTCAATTTTCCTTTAAAAAAAATTAGAATTAATGTTAAAGATAGCAACACATACCAGAACCACCTGACCTGCAAACCAATGACTGGTGTGAACAGTGGCACCTCAACATGGATGATTAACCTGTAAAATAGATTAATATAGAACAGGGAAAACTTTATCATTCCGCTGATAGGGTAGTATATAATAGTCAGTTTTGTGTAACATAGCTGTGATTTGTCATCCAGAAATTGCATTCTAATTAATGGGTAAAACCAGGTTTAATAGCAACAACTAGTGAAAAGTTTTTGTGAATTTAAACAGCAAGAGAACCTAGTTCTGGAGTCAAGGATCCTTGTTTCTGTTCCCTGCTTGGCTGACAAGAATGCTGAACTGCTCATTTCTATCACATGTGGCCTATGCAGTAATAAAAGTCACTGTCCCTCAGGTATTGTCACAGGGACCGTATCTTGAGGAGAGAGTAAAAGAAAGGAGAAAAAGTTGAGAAATTAGATCCAAAAATATGTCTGGCATTTATGAAAGTGGATCAGGAGACAAGCTCACTTAGGGGTGCAGGACAAAATGTCATGTGATGAGTACTTGATCTTTGAAAACCACACGAACTATGCAAGATAACACCTCCGAGTCAGTGACACTGGATCCTACCTTGCCTCTAGTTCAACTCCTACTGCCTTTAAGAAAGGTTCTGCTAGTAAGAAGAAATCCAGTATGGGGAACAGCTTCTTAAAACTGTGAGGAGCAGCAGAGAAGACTACAAAAGAAGGTTAAGGCAGGCACCCAACACCTAACCATCTCCCAAGGCACACATGCTCAGACATCGTCTGCTCCTATTTACTGTCATTGCAATGTCCATTGGTGACCACCACCTGCAGGATGCTGTTTTGCCATTTTGACTGCATTAAAAGCTCACCATTGTACCATTCAGCCACTGCCAAGTATCAGAGTGGATTGATTCTTCTCTTCATTACTGCCTTTCTATAAGGTACTCCTGTTCACAGAGGAGGACAGCCTCTCACATGTGCCAAGTGAATACAACTTGCCTCAGACGCTGGCACACTGGTGGTTGAAAGTACCATTTGGCAGACCCCGGAATGATACAGGACTACTTTCAGAAGGGCAGACAAGAAACATCTAATCTGTGGAAGGGATGCAAATTTTCTATTCAGACAACCTATGATTACATCAGTGGTGGCAGTCGAAGCCAAGGAGAGGAGCAAGAGCAGGATGCTTTCTAACACTGATGAAGATCAGAAGAGCTAACACATCTACCAAAAGTTATACTTTTCCAATACTCTTCAGTTCAGTGACGGCAATTCCATAGTGCTTTTGGCAAAAATATACATAAATCATAGAATCATAGANTACAGACTGGCTTCCTTCTTGGAAACACTCTTACCTGGGTTCAGAAAGGATTTGGATTCAATGCTTTCTGAGTGCCAGCAGTATCAACCAGCAGTACAAGTTGCTGAATTGCAGAAAGATCTGTTTCCACAGCAAAGGTCTTGAGGAGGCACTAATGCTATGGTCATCTGACCCACAAAAGGAGGTCCAGTTCCAAGGAGGAAATCTTCCCTTTCAAGGGCAGACACTTATTCTGGTCACAATGGACATGATTCAGTTTGCATCTTCTTAGGCTTTCCCAGGCCACATTAAGATCTGAAGGAGGCCTCCACTAAAGAAGAAAATTCTTTTCTTAAGGAATGGTGACTCTTTTCATTGATTTCCTTGCTTTGGAAAAGAGACTGGTTTGCACCTGTTGACCTGTACTGTGCTTCTACATATTGGTAAGATCTCTCTACATAGTGCTTAAGTCAGCCAACTGGATTTTTACTTCTATTTACAGAACACTGATTTTATTTAACCTCTCCCATTAGGAGGGATTTATTTTATGTTAGTTGATAAGGTTTGCATCCAATTACTAAATATGTCAAACTCTTAATTCTTTATATCAGTGATATCAATCCACTAACCTGATCTAGTTTTCTCTTCTTCATTAATTTCTTGCACTTCCATTTCTTTTAAGCTTTTTTGGGGATCTGTGATATGAATGAAGAAATTGTGGTTGTCTTTTATCACTTTCACCTTTACCAAAGTTCGATCTGCAAAGCAACGGGATATTATTATTGCTCCCACCAGGCTTTAGAACTGCTCCATGCCCCAAAAAAACCCTGCACCTGCAACTATAAAGCACACAAAAAAGAAAATTGCTTAGAAGTGGACTGAATTGCTTAGTAGTAGACCAAGAAGACAAAATTAAGGCTAGCTGAGTTTAGACTAAATATTCAAAAACTTTCTGAGAATTGATCTGAGAGGCTGCAGAATAACCCTGTTGCTTAGATATTTTGCATTTGACTGGACAAATTACTGGAACATGCATTCTTGGAATACCATGTATTAGTTGCCATTGAACAGATAAACATGAACTGATTTTTCTCCATTTCTAATTTTCTGGTACTTTACTTATTTATCCATTGTTAACATACTACAGGAGAGTGTAAACATTAGTAGTGACAGAGGCTAATATAGAATTACATGGTATTCTCACAATGTCTTTAATTGAATTTCTACTACCAAGACGTGAAAAAGCGTTTATGGATCAAGAAACTATGCCACCAGTTAGTAACTGAGTCAAAGCAATGCATAAAGAATTAAAGAATCACCTTTTACAAACTCTATCTTCTCTACTTGAATCTGTCCTCCATCAGATGGGAAAAGATACTGATTGGTTCCTGATACTTGAATGAGATCCTCCCCTGTATTGTAGCCAAGAAACTGGAAAAACAAGTTTTAGATTATGCGTCAATGAGAAAGGCAGAAGCCATGGAAGAGGCAAATGTAGGACAGATCATCAGGATCCCACTGTTCTGGTCAACAATTTTTGCTTAGATATTTAATTAATGTAATAACAATTTTAGCAAATACCTAGCATGTTTCTCTCATATCCAAATAATTTCTCAGTTACTAATTGAAGTAACTTTTTATACATGAGAGCAGAATCTGATCTTTCAAGTGGTATAGAGCCATTATGGAAACTGAAAAGTAGCAAGTAGACTGGTGGCTTAACATATAATGGGAAGGAAATTAAAATTCTGGCCAAGTACAAAGAGACAAAGTACAATGCAATGGGATCAGATAAAGGGCAGATAAAGATTCAGCTTTCCACCCTCTAGATTTTGGAATTCAGACACTGAAAATCTGATTCTTAGATTGCTGTGCCTTCCAAAGAGACACAAATTGGCAAAAATCAGGTGAGTGTACTCAAGTAAGTTCAGACTGAAATGAAATATATCTCTGAGTCTGAAGTCTGTACTCAAGCAAGTTTAGACTATAATATATTCACCTACGCAAGTTTTGAATGCAAGGCTTAGACTCTGCAAATATAAAGCAGTGCAAACTGCCTAAAAGCTGCTTGGACACTACTATTGAAGAGTTCCCTCTGTAAGAAACATCCCTCTTAATATAACAGGCAGAACAGCTTGTATTAGGGCACTCCCAAGAACATGAATTTTGAAACAGGAAATGGAAGAAAGAGTGAACTCCTTTTACTTGATTTCCAATGTGGACAGCCAAAACTTCAACTAGGTCTAGCAGTCCTTGAATATGGGAGTTGGAACACATTTTTATGTTCCCTTTTCCTACCCTCTCCCATGAAAATCACATTTTTAGGCAAAATTCATCCCATAAATCTATTTTCCATGGGCACAAAACCATGATCAACTTATCTTTGTGTTCATGTCATATACATTAAAAACCATCCAAGTTAATTAAATAGTCTTGTGTAGGATAATCTTAAACATCAGAAACTGCTTTCCAAAACTTTTAGGAAAGGATCTGCCTCTAAAATGATGGAGTTAAAAAAGACGTAGGCTTAATTTGCCCTGAACTCCAATGGATAATAGCTTTGCTGTAATCTTGACTCTATACATAAATAGCGCTTTCCTAACATGGTGCAATAATACGACTCCTTACCTTATAAACTTTCTCAGAATATGGTTCTGGGATGCTGAGATTCTCCTCAAGTTCAGGGGCTTTTGCTGACTCATCTCTAAAGTCTTCGGAAGATCTCTTGTTGGAACCTTTACTTTCTTCATGCATTATTATCTCCTGTCCTTTCTTTTTACCTCCCAAATTTTCTTTTTTTCCTTTTTTTGCTTCCTGAAGTTGTTCTTCCTCTAGTAATTGGTCCTGCTCCTCCTTCCAAGCCTACATTAAATGTTAGGAATTCAAATGACTGTGGTTGTCTTTGTATGACAAGATATTTCATATGCGCATGTTGAAAAGAGTACAAGTAAACAAACTCAAAGGAACTAATGTTCTAAGTCACTCACATGTTTTCCAAACATATCTACAGTTTTACAATATTACACACTATATTTTGCATAAAATTACTGACTCATTCAATCCACAGGATCAGTCAATTCTTGACCACAGGAGACATATCAGATGATTATTTGTATCTTACACATTCAGTCATAAAAGAATTATTTTGTTATGCACTTTTCCACAATGTTTATCATCAAATCAGAATGCATCACTGGTATATTTCCAAAATGCAACTGTGAGATAAAATATTTTATTCTTTTACAGAACGAGGAATGAAGTATCAATGCCAGAATTATCAACTTGTATCAGAAAGACAACAAGAGACATCCGAGATTTTCCTGAGTATTCAGAGCTTTGTAGCATTTTATATTCTAAGCATACCAAAGCACAAGCATTTCTGTGGAAGAAATGGTCAGCATTCACAGTTAAAAGTTAGGCATTAGCCTAATTTCAGCCATGCCACCTCAAGTTGAGTACACAGGAATTGGTTAACACCATTTCATATCTACATTCCAATATCAGTACTTTAAGTGCAGAACATTACACACTATAAGAAAGATGAGACGTACTACGTGAGAAGTCAAAAAACAAAGCAGAGGAGTACAACATCAGTCAAGCTAGATTTGCGCAGAGTAATGGCTAGTGCCAATGCTAAGACTTAAAAAGCATTTGCTTAACTCCTACCTCAGCCAGAAACTTACTGTGTGAACCTAGGCAAGTCCATTCACCTGTAGCGCATGACCATGGTCTAAGTACAAAATGGGATTCTCTGCCATAAGGGAACTCTGAGGTACCATATTTACACTCCTTAATTCCAAAGAGATGTAGATAGTGAAAGTAGGAGTTGGGTACAGAAGTAGTTTCATGAATCTGGATCTTATGTTTTCATAGCTTTATAACCAGAAAACTTCAACGAGAAGTAGGATATTATCCATAACTCTCATTTCCTAGTTCTGCAGTTATGAATTGCTTTTGGAATGTCTAGTCTAACTCCAAACAGTCTTCCCTTAAGAAAATAACATAACATAACTGAATCAATAAGGAATAAATTAAAGAAAACAAGAAATAAAGTATACAAAAAATAGCCAAGAGCAGAAAAACTAAGAGGACTGAGTCAAGTCTATGTAAGAATGAAGGCTTACCTTCCTGGGAAAGCAGTGTTATTTAGTTCATTTCAGAAACATACATATTTTTGCCTCACCTTTAGAGAACCTTCTCTGATAAAAGGACTTTTTTCATTGTTGGATTGAGATTCTGGAATAGTCTCTGTTACGCTCTCAGGTCCTGACGTGTTGCCTTTGAGAAATGAAAGGGGAATAAATGAGGTTATAAATATATGAAAACTGAAAAATTTTTTAAAAATGGAAAAACAAAAATAAAAGAAGTGCAAGTAAATAAAAAATATATATATTTGTAAATAGTAAAAGTATAAAAGTAGAATAAAGAAAATGTTAAATTTTTTTAGAGGTAAAATAGAAAGACTGTTCAGATTAGAAGAAACTTATCTGACAACTAGTAATACTTGATAGTCATAACTGGGGACCAATTAGGCTAAACAATATATCAACATACTTAAAGACTCACTCTCTGCTTCTTGCTATTGAAGGCTTTGCTCCTACAAAAAGATTTTTTTAATGCAGATGAGTGATGCTGAATAAACAATAAGCGGTATTTATTATTTTTGCTACTACCACTGTTCCAGAATTCAGATCCAGTGCTTTAATCAGCTCACCAAACACCAGAACACGCTCAATACCAGAATCATAGATATTATAACCTTTCAAGTCAAAAAAGTGAATAAATGCTGCCTGAACCTTCAAACCTTCACTAAAGAAACACTTACCATATCCTTTATTTACTATTAGGGCTTTATAGCATCTATGACTCATGAAAAGGGCATCTCTCTAGGTGTGTGGGTTTATATTATGCTTAGATACCCAATACTTACTTTCTAGAAAAGGTAAATTAAAGTACACTATTAGAAACTTCTACTTAAATTACTTTGTATTAAAAAGTAAAAATTGCAGTGTGGGCTACAACACTGCCAGTGAAATTGAAGTCACCTAAATACACTGTTGCCCATCTGCATGTCCCAGCTAGAGGTGATTATCTTCTTTCAACAAGTGAACTACTGTATGAATCATATCTGTCATGAGGCACCAGATGGGCAAGACTCAATCTAGCTCTTGTGACAGCTAGATAGATACAAGTTGTGATTAAGAAGTCATAACTGTCCTTTTGGTTTCCAAACTATAGTAAGACGTGTTAATTGAGTTGAGGAATAACATTCCTATTTTTGTAAATGCTAATTGCTGGTACTAGAGGTTTCAAAGTGTATTCTCAAAGAAGGTGAACAAAGCAAAGGCTAAATATCAACAAATCATTGTTAATAGCATTTAAATACAAAAATAGACAATTTGGACAAAAGTTCTCTTTTGTCAAAAGGGGTTTTCAGATTTTGCTGCCTGCTCAATAGTTACTGTATGAACAGCTTACAATCTTCACTATCCAAAATGTTGCTTGTAATTAAAGTTTGCTCTGAAGTCTAGTCAATTCCAGTTTCCAGTTTTAGCTTCTAGCCCACAGCTTCTGACTTCCAGCTTTTATCCTGCCCTTTTAAAATGGAATTTTTGTGAACCGTATTGCCAACTTTAACTACTGCTCATCTCTTCATATGTTCTGTCATCTAAACAGAGATTCATATTTGTATGTAATCCTTCAAGTAATTTCATTAAATAAACACAGCTATTGTAAATGTAAATTGACATTAAAGGTCTCAGTTTTCAGAACAGAGGATAATGCAGAATATCTAAATATGCGTGTTTAATTCATTTCAAAATATATTTAAGTCTATAAAGATGACAAAACAAGGTTACCGTATGAAAAAATGTATGCAGTTATGCTCCAAACAACTTTGGGTCTCAACACTCAATATAACAAATTAATTTTCTAAGATAAAACAAAAAGATACCCACTTTTGGCTTTCTTAGAGAAGCCATTTTTTTTAACAGCACATGCAGACAACTCAAAAGGTCCTTCTGCCATGGCTTTTTCCAGTTTAAGAGACTCTATTTCCTTAGCCATCTTCTCTTCTTGGTATTTGACTTCTTCCTCTTTCACCCAGTCTTCAATTGAGTTGGCCACCAGCTCGAGATAGTTCCTGAAAAGCACAACATTCCTCTACTTACCATAATACAGTTTTCACTAATATAATTTCAGGTCAAACAAGATCACTTGGCTTCTCAGTTTCTTATACAAATATTATTCTATAACCTTTGAGAGAAGGCTTGCATTTGACAGGGTTTCACTCAGTTTTTACAGGAGCTGGTACTTTTGCCTGGCTGGTATTTGCTTAATATATCTTAAGTTTTGGGTTTTCCTTTCTGCAGAGATGCCAGAAACATTTCCTCCAAAGAATGCCTGCCCTCAAAGAAAGTCCAGAAAGTCAGAAAACACAAAGACATTCAGTTTAAGAAAGGTTGAGACTAATTCTCCTCCTCACTATTTTACCACAAGGATAACTTATTTTCTTAGTTGCTCTGGATTTATAATGTCTTTCAGAATACACTTCATTTGTTTGTTCAGCAACTGAGGAGGTGTTATTCTATTTAATTTCTAGCTGTTCTTTATTGGTATGACAAGAAAGGTGCTTGGAAATTGTCATCCAAATCCAGATTAGAGAATCAGTGCACTGTAGCCTGGTGTAAATTAAGAATATCCATAATTAACAGTTGAAGTGAGTGTTGAATGTCAAACTGATCCAGAGTTTGCAGCTGGTATCGATAGTTGCATTGTCTCATCTTCCAAAGGCATCTGAAATGACTGCTAAAATATTTCATTGTGAACAACTGTTTCCAAGGTAGGATGAAGCCTGGAAGTCTTATATGCAGTTGCTACTCAACCCCTTGTTTGGACTGTTACCCTAATTCTTTAAAGTAAAATCCTTCACATGTGCAAAACTAAAAGGGGCTTTTAAAGAATGCATGAAATTCAGTTGTTTTGTCTTCACAATGTCTTGCATTTGTAAGTTCAAGATGATTTGATTGTACTCAAAAGCTCTGTATGCATTACAGTTTTTGGTCGTGAACATGCAGACAGCACAACCAATTCTTGACTTCCTGACAGTTTTAAAGTTCTTATTGCAGCATTACATTGTATGTCCAAGAGAACTAATATGTAGGCTATCTACACAGATGGGTACGTCTACATCTACATCTACCCTTCATGCATATACACAGCTTAAAGATACACAAGTCTCTCCCAGCTCTTACAATGTATGTGGAGCCTGCTTTGGGAAACCTGTATGGAGAAACTGTTGATCATATACTCAGTAGGGACAAGGTGACCCTGGTTGTATCTAAAGAAAAGTGTACAAGCTATAAAAACAAAGGTGTTGAAAACAAAAGGCAAAGCTAGGCTGGAACCTAGAGTTGCCAGTACTGGAATAACTTGAAGATGAATATACGTTATAAATAAAAAAGAGATTATTCGCATGGAAAATATTTTAGGGCAGTGAAACAGTCATTCAAAGTCAAAAATACACATTCTATTAATATGTATTCTGATGTCACTACTGCCAATGTCTGACTCAGAATCATTTCTCAGAAAGGATTATTCTTTTCCAGTAACTTGTGTAATATGTTTACTATGAAACAGTAAACAAATGTCATTAAGATTAACTTTGAACAAAAGAATAGTTTTGATAATGTCTGAATTCATTTGACTTCCTGTTAGAGGGGCCACCTATCGTAATCAGAGTTGAAATGTTTTATGCACACATATCACTGCAGGTACACGTGTACCTGCCTTTGGATCCCCTTAGTCAGCAGCATCCATTGGATTTCATGGGCAACCTCCTGCTGCCTACCCTTTGAACAGCACAATTCCTGAATTTTTCGATGTTCTACATGAACTACAGGATCTGAAATCCATAGAGATGAAGGAAGGGTAATTGGGATCTTCAGGAGCAAAAGCTGCTGCAACGAAAGAAATTTAATTTCCCCCTTGCATGAGAATTTGCTGTAACAGGACTCACTGTAACCAACTGATTAGCAGGTAACAGAAGTATATTCCAGACAGCAACTATGGAACAACCATACAAAGTGGGTCTGCGGTCTGTAAGATGTCACAATGAAGAAATAACAAGTAAACACAGGTAGAGAACTCCTAACAGAGAGATAGTCAAGCACAGTGCCTGTTGTGTATTTGTAACTCTCCTGTGGTAAAAGTGTGACTATTAAATATATCCCAAAATGATAGTAAAATATCCCAGAATTATAGTAATTTTAATAAAAGGTAAAGAAATAAATTGTTACTAAACTCATCAAAAGTCAGTTGTTTCACACAAAGGTGAAAACCAGTAATACTACTGCTTAATTAATAAGTAGGATTTGTGCCTGTTTCTGGCAGGATCTGGAAGCTAAGGCACGCAACAGCTTGAAGCACTCCAGGTATTTAAAGACTGTCTTCCACAAAAGTGTTATGTTGCTTGGAAACATACACTAGCAAATATTTATGATACTTTGTCCGGAAATCTGAAATGTTCTTTAGCCAAAAGGTTGAATAAGGTCAGAAATTGTGCTGATTGTTTTGCAGAGAAAAGGCAGGTATAGATAGAATGATAGAATCATAGAATCACTAAGGTTGGAAGAGACCTCTAAGATCATCGAGTCCAACCATCAACCCAGCACCACCATGCTCACTAAACCATGTCCCTAAACATATAACAGAACCAACTGAGAGGCCACAGCTCTTTAAAGATACTAAGTAGCGTACATAGCAGCAACGTTGAATATTTCTATGAAACAACAGCAAAGCCAAACCTTCTTGTTAGCTTTCATGACAGTTTCTTTAGGAACTCCTTGCTGCTTTGAAACAGAACCCAATGAAGTGTCACTGAACAAAGATGACATGCCCCAAGCAGAAGCTATCTTTAATGTCTAAGCCTTGTTTCTAGTGTATGTGGAAGAGTAAGAAGGAGGAAGCATATAGCTATTCCACCCTCAACTGAATTATAACGCATCTACCAGAGAACATGCTTCATTCCTTCTTTGGATGCAAAATTAACAACATTTGTTTTGCAGGTACCAAGAGATCTTCCCATTTTTCAACTGGCCTTGAACTGACTATTTCAATGCCCTTTCAAGGTGACCAGCCAAATTGTTTTAGGACCCCATAGATGAAGAGTTGTTGTTTCAAGGATAAATGCTCCTTGAGGAGGTCTGGTCCCTCACTATCTGCTCCTACAGACAACACAACAATATGCCATTGGGATGAGGTGTTACTCAGTCTATGTAAACACCAACTGACATGTTAGATGTACTAGGGTCTCTAGTGTCTGCTCCAAAAAAGGATCTCCTATGGGTCTTATGTCATATGTGGCCGCCCTGTGCGGACATCTCAGATACACCAGGCAGCTAAACTGGCACCAGGTATTTATGTTTAAGCAACTTGAATCAGGCCCTTAATGTCCAGTGCCCCAAAGAAGAGTAAGAATAGCTGGCAAAGTAAACAGCTCTGGGCTCCAATAGACTTTTGTGTTACAGACTTTGAGACCACTGACCCTCTGCCTGGGTCTATCTGAACGCAAGACAGGTTTATTTGAACACACCATCTTTCACTATCTTAGGGGGAAGATTTCAGCTGTTATATACATGCAAAAAAATTGATTTAGTGAATTTGCCCAACCATCACAAAACAGCCAGTGTTTTCTCCAAGGAACTTTGTGTTTGTGCTGGTAAATCTCTTCTGGCTCTGGTCCCAGTCACTGCTAATCACAACAGCCTCTTTTCATGGAAAATAATTTAAGTCCAAGTGCCTGGAAAGTTGGGAGTCACACAGAGTTCCTTGACTGAGAGCAAAGATACGAAATACAATACAAAATATGTCTTCAGGAAATCACACTTTGCCTATTTAGCACTCAATCCCATTCAAACACACAGGTACCAACAACAGTTGCTATTAAAAGATTCCCATATTCTGACAAATGAGGCACTGCACTTAGACAGGGATGCCTGCAGACAAGTTGCGGGGGGCGGGGAGTGTTGTCCCTTGGATAATTTGCTTGAAATTCTATTTGATAAATCAAATATAATTAATCCATAGAGCACCAGAGTGACATGGTTAAAGATAGCTCAGCTGTCTCTCCATGGCATTGTAGCTTCTTTACATATCAGTACATGGACACATATTCTATTCTCAGTCAATTATTTGGAATAGCAGTTGGATCCACATCATCATTTATATCGCTGTTTCAGTGCAAAAATATATTCCAAAATGAATAGGTCCACTGACAAAAGCTCTAATAGTGGACACATCAACCACTTGCATACCTCTAACTGGTAAGCAGATAGCGACAAGGAATTAAGAAGAACGTGGTATTCTGTGAAAAAAATATTCTAATATTAATAAAGGGCTTCTAGCTTTTCTCAAAAAATTTTCCCATTGGCACTCACCCAATTTATGTATACGTAGTTGAAAAACCTGATAATTATATTCTTAGACAGAATTTTCTTTTTAACCTCCCTCACCTGAAGTATCCTCAACATAAATTTCTTGATGTGGATATCCCTAATATGACTTTGCGTGTATGTGTGCATTATGCATATTTTTATAGTTTGTGATAAGGAGTCACATACAGTTACTGCATGGTTCTCCTCACTCGGAAAAGCTTTGTCTCAATAGAATTCTTTTGATATAGCATTGTTTTCCACCTGCGTGACTTGCTTTCCCATAAACGTGTTACATCATGGCATCTTTTAATTTCAAAGCTTTGCCCCAAGCATAGCCATGCAGGCTTTAATTGAAAATGACTGTGAATGAGACATGAAAGATAAAATCAGTTACCTGAATCCAACATTAGAGTGCAATGCAATACCCCAAGTCTCTTGGCACAAACGATACTGATTCATAGGATTGTGAAGAACCATTAGCAAAGAGTTATCTTGGGTATGATAAAAGGAATCAATACATCTATATTCTTGGGATGCAGTATGAAGAACCTGAAAAGGAAAGAAATAGAGGTACATCCCCCCTGAATACAGTAGCATATGTACAGACACTACACAGCACAGCTTTTAGCAAAAGGTGCTTCAGAATTTCACCCTCCTACAAGATGTACACAAAGCGTTTGGATTCCAGCAATCTGAAGTGTTCAGGAAGGTGGAAATTGAAACTTCACCACTATTCATATTGAGAAGAGGCATTCACTACGCTCCACCTTCTGAGACTGACCAGGAATAAAAAAGTTCAGCTAAATAATAAATAAATTCAAATATTAAATAAATACTTAAACAAATTTAAATAACAAAGTATTTAAATAAATAAATAGTAAATAAAAGCAGAACTATCATATACCAGGTAAAAAGAAAACAAATTCACTTTTTTTTCACTCAGTTAAGTTTACTTGGCATTCAATTTGCTATACTATGACCTGCACATCTCTGAGATTTACTGTGTTCTACATTACTGCACTCTGCTCTGTACTGCCCCATCATTTTCAATGTTTACATTGTCTGCAGGCTGAAACTTATTTTAGAGTTACAGCTAGAAGAAATCTTTCTTTGAAACTATTATTTTTACAGAACTATGCAACTGAGGTAAAACTGAAATAATTCCATATCGACAAATGTTGTCCTTAAACATGAAAACCTTAATATCAGCTGGTGTAAAAATTATGTTCAGATGTGACATGTAATATAAGGAAATACGGAAATATTCTTTCAGAATGTTATTTTCTGTTGCAATAAAATGTTATTTTCTGTTGCAGTTATTTTCCATCAATATCTTTTGACTAGAGTCACTAATTATTGACAGTTCAGTTAGTATTAGCTATTTATGTTGCATAAGAAGGAATTCCCCATGTACTGAAATGTATGACCAGACTTTAAAGTTGTGATGCTAAAGTGGTGCTGAAAAAGTCCAAGCAGCCTTTCCTTCACCCATGTATAGTATGTGTCAGGATCAAATAAGAATTGCAGCATATGAAGCTCAAGGCAGCAGAGGAAGTAATAGTCCACTCCTCCCAAGAGAATGCCTACCAACTTAAGTGATCTACATTTTAACTTATCTTTCACATTTGTCGTTCTGTCTTTCTGCAAGATGAGTTTTAGTCTTTAGCTTGCAAGATTTCTATAAATGAAGCTTGTAGCCCTGAAAGGGTGAAGTATCATTACACCAAAATTTTCTGTTTGCCCATAAAACATATACTGCATAGGTGTTTGAAAAGTATCCTTTCACATACACTGCCCTTATGAGTCCCATAACTGCCAGGGAGGATCACCCCTAAGGGCGAGATAATTTTGTCTCCATCACACATTTAGCTAAAAGACTCACTAGGGAAAAGGACAGCTGCAGTTTGGCCAAGGATATTAAAGCCCATTATAAACTAAATTTCACACAAGAAGCTGAAAAGCAGCTAAAGAACAATGGGTTTTAGTAAAAATGTAAAAGGGATAAAACTGAATCAATTATCTAGCAAAGAAATACCCTGTACTCTGCTAATAATTCTTTGTACAGCATTCTGAGGGGTGACTATGTATAAGATTGTCAGTTCACAGATACCTGAAGAAGAACATGGGGTTGAAAATGCTCAGCGAAACTCCAGTCTGTCAAACAACGCCTCTGTGTCTTTTTTATTTCTTCTAAGCTTGATCCTAGGCCATAATTTTCCGGACTCACCTCAAAATACACCAAAACAAAATACTGAATATCAACATTTTAGTGTCAGTTGTATTAAATTAACTGTAATCTTGTTGACTTAAGCATCCCATGTTGCATCACGGTTAATTGCATAATGCTGCACATGTGTAGACCCGTATGGCACTATTTAATAAAAAACACAATTACTCCCAAAGGTTTTTGGTCTTGGCCTTTTTATGGCAAACATAATCTAAATATTTTTATTATTAGGTTATATGTTTTTGAGTTCTGTAAGCAATTATGAATATTTAAACATGTCCTATGAAGTAATTTTAAAATTGCTGTATTTATCCAGGGCTGTATGTCAGGCAGGTGTTTCTCAAGATGCCAAACTACACAGTCCATTAATGTTACACAGTTTGGCAATTTCTCTTTATCTCTCATGCTAGTATTTGACCCCTGGTATTCAGTAAAACCTCCATAGAATTGTCATTAGTAGCTTCACCAAGACCCATCACCTTAGAAGTCAAAGAAAGTGATTTCATAGTGTTATTCGCCAAAAATCACAAAATTAACATTTGCATGCAGCATTGCAAAGGAATCCCCAGTAACATGTCCTGGCACTGAACAGTATCTTCTGTTGTCTAATTCTATAGAGCACATTTCTTCCANAAAAGATTCCCATATTCTGACAAATGAGGCACTGCACTTAGACAGGGATGCCTGCAGACAAGTTGCGGGGGGCGGGGAGTGTTGTCCCTTGGATAATTTCCTTGAAATTCTATTTGATAAATCAAATATAATTAATCCATAGAGCACCAGAGTGACATGGTTAAAGATAGCTCAGCTGTCTCTCCATGGCATTGTAGCTTCTTTACATATCAGTACATGGACACATATTCTATTCTCAGTCAATTATTTGGAATAGCAGTTGGATCCACATCATCATTTATATCGCTGTTTCAGTGCAAAAATATATTCCAAAATGAATAGGTCCACTGACAAAAGCTCTGATAGTGGACACATCAACCACTTGCATACCTCTAACTGGTAAGCAGATAGTGACAAGGAATTAAGAAGAACGTGGTATTCTGTGAAAAAAATATTCTAATATTAATAAAGGGCTTCTAGCTTTTCTCAAAAAATTTTCCCATTGGCACTCACCCAATTTATGTATACGTAGTTGAAAAACCTGATAATTATATTCTTAGACAGAATTTTCTTTTTAACCTCCCTCACCTGAAGTATCCTCAACATAAATTTCTTGATGTGGATATCCCTAATATGACTTTGCGTGTATGTGTGCATTATGCATATTTTTATAGTTTGTGATAAGGAGTCACATACAGTTACTGCATGGTCCTCCTCACTCGGAAAAGCTTTGTCTCAATAGAATTCTTTTGATATAGCATTGTTTTCCACCTGCGTGACTTGCTTTCCCATAAACGTGTTACATCATGGCATCTTTTAATTTTAAAGCTTTGCCCCAAGCATAGCCATGCAGGCTTTAATTGAAAATGACTGTGAATGAGACATGAAAGATAAAATCAGTTACCTGAATCCAACATTAGAGTGCAATGCAATACCCCAAGTCTCTTGGCACAAACGATACTGATTCATAGGATTGTGAAGAACCATTAGCAAAGAGTTATCTTGGGTATGATAAAAGGAATCAATACATCTATATTCTTGGGATGCAGTATGAAGAACCTGAAAAGGAAAGAAATAGAGGTACATCCCCCCTGAATACAGTAGCATATGTACAGACGCTACACAGCACAGCTTTTAGCAAAAGGTGCTTCAGAATTTCACCCTCCTACAAGATGTACACAAAGCGTTTGGATTCCAGCAATCTGAAGTGTTCAGGAAGGTGGAAATTGAAACTTCACCACTATTCATATTGAGAAGAGGCATTCACTACGCTCCACCTTCTGAGACTGACCAGGAATAAAAAAGTTCAGCTAAATAATAAATAAATTCAAATATTAAATAAATACTTAAACAAATTTAAATAACAAAGTATTTAAATAAATAAATAGTAAATAAAAGCAGAACTATCATATACCAGGTAAAAAGAAAACAAATTCACTTTTTTTTCACTCAGTTAAGTTGACTTGGCATTCAATTTGCTATACTATGACCTGCACATCTCTGAGATTTACTGTGTTCTACATTACTGCACTCTGCTCTGTACTGCCCCATCATTTTCAATGTTTACATTGTCTGCAGGCTGAAACTTATTTTAGAGTTACAGCTAGAAGAAATCTTTCTTTGAAACTATTATTTTTACAGAACTATGCAACTGAGGTAAAACTGAAATAATTCCATATCGACAAATGTTGTCCTTAAACATGAAAACCTTAATATCAGCTGGTGTAAAAATTATGTTCAGATGTGACATGTAATATAAGGAAATACGGAAATATTCTTTCAGAATGTTATTTTCTGTTGCAATAAAATGTTATTTTCTGTTGCAGTTATTTTCCATCAATATCTTTTGACTAGAGTCACTAATTATTGACAGTTCAGTTAGTATTAGCTATTTATGTTGCATAAGAAGGAATTCCCCATGTACTGAAATGTATGACCAGACTTTAAAGTTGTGATGCTAAAGTGGTGCTGAAAAAGTCCAAGCAGCCTTTCCTTCACCCATGTATAGTATGTATCAGGATCAAATAAGAATTGCAGCATATGAAGCTCAAGGCAGCAGAGGAAGTAATAGTCCACTCCTCCCAAGAGAATGCCTACCAACTTAAGTGATCTACATTTTAACTTATCTTTCACATTTGTCGTTCTGTCTTTCTGCAAGATGAGTTTTAGTCTTTAGCTTGCAAGATTTCTATAAATGAAGCTTGTAGCCCTGAAAGGGTGAAGTATCATTACACCAAAATTTTCTGTTTGCCCATAAAACATATACTGCATAGGTGTTTGAAAAGTATCCTTTCACATACACTGCCCTTATGAGTCCCATAACTGCCAGGGAGGATCACCCCTAAGGGCGAGATAATTTTGTCTCCATCACACATTTAGCTAAAAGACTCACTAGGGAAAAGGACAGCTGCAGTTTGGCCAAGGATATTAAAGCCCATTATAAACTAAATTTCACACA
>VZTQ01003650.1:53776-118239 GCA_013400755.1 Pelecanoides urinatrix
TAAACACATGATCAGCTCTGCCACACTTCTTTCCTAAAAGAGCACTTTATCCAGGGACAAGAAGTGCCAGACAGTTCATCAAAAAAAAAAAAAACCAAAACAAAAAACCAAACAAAAAAAGAAAAGAACTCTTTATAAGACCCACTTAAATCATTCACTTATTTGCCTTGCATGGTCAAAAAGATTAAAAATACTCCAAGAAGTGTCTTCAAGACTCATACATGAAGACCTGTTTTTCTGCTTACTATCCAAGAGAATCAATAACGAGCATTCCCTTGCACAGATGACATAAAAAAGAAGGCAAAATCAATTATCTTGATATTTTCATATATTTTTGAAAAATGCAAAATTTTAAACTTGAAATTAATTGGATTTATAGAGTTCTACAGGCTACTGACAGAATATTACTTCTGCCGAGGATCTGACCGGTCATTCCTGATAAACTTTCATTGTTACAATGGGTACCTGATATGATCAGGATCGCATGCAGACTAACTTCTATGCTTTCATAATTTTTTGAACTAATTTCCTTTTAATAGAATTATTTATGCCCAGAGTTAGGGCAGAGGTCACTAATATTTGATCAAAATTCACATGTACAAGAAAAATACTCTCCCTGGGAGAAAATACTCTGGAGAGTATTTGTTTGTAAGTGGCTCATCACCAGATCAGCTTCCAGACATATATCTGGCTCTGCTTCTCTAGGAAATTAGACCTGTTTACTGACTGACTTTGGCAGATTTAAGAAATCTGAAAGCAAAAGTTTTCCTGGTATTTGCTTTAGTGTTGCAGAAGCGATGAAATGTTGGAGGCTATGCTTGTAACTGCAGTATTTAGTATTGTGGCTAGCATAAATGTAAAATAAACTAACACCCCAAAAAGGTTCAAAAAATTTGGAAGAAAGGCAGATAGCCAGGTTTCATTTTGACTGCTCCAACCTTCTAAGGAAAGGATCCCATTTAAGCTGGTTGCCTAGGCACCTATATTAGAAAAGCACGGGCAACATTATGAATCCAAAGGTATAGCAGCTTAAACTGACCTAATTTCTATTTTTCTCACATCCCAGAAAAATATCTCTTGTTTTTAATGTTGCTTCTTGGCCAACACTGCTCCAACACAACTTTTCATTATGTTAGAATCTGCAGAAGGAGAAGATGTAGAACTTGCAGAAAATTCACTCTGCATTGTCTACAAGAGATCTCCAACTCTGATCCTTCTATCTAAAATGTTCCCATTCTAATATGAATGTGATAGTTCTAATGGCTCAAATGTCACACAGTAACTTGCTAAAGATATACTAATTCCACAGACTGCAAACGAAGTAAGAAAAAAAATTTACAGGAAAAAGTATGTATGTATGTGTAATTACAACATATAGCACACCTTTTTAATTTTCAACTTTTTATATCAACTTCTAGAGTCGTAATGTGTAAGTTATATATCCTTTCCACTTCCTAATACTCATTCACTAGTAATCATCTAATTAACCTTATACATCACTTTTGATTTCACTCTGTGGTTGCTACTGAGTTGCTAAAGACTCGGCTGCCATCATAACTCACAAGAGCCTGTATTCAGAAAGGTTTTTAAGCACGTCTTCAGTATTTTATGTCTCTAAAATATATTTGATGTCATAAGCAATAAAATAGTTTTCTAGTACATACTTTTCTACAGATATAATTTTAAAGAGTTGCTTAAATAAACTGTTAATGTTGTCATACCAAATAGCTAGCTTTTGTCTTTATCTAGTAATCCTACATAGATAACTCAATGTACAGACTATACAATACTTGAAATTCAGTGATTTGTACAAGTAAGAAAAATCACAGCCCTGAAATAGCAAATGATATGGTAAAATAAACAGTGGATTTAAATTCTTCAGGAGTAATGTAAACAGAGAGGTTTTTACCAGAGCCTCTTGAAGATTTCCCGCTAAGCTTCTTTTCCAGTTGTCTCAGCTGTCTTGCAAACCGGGCTGGATTATCCCAAGGGATATAAGACACTTCAGAATCACCTCCAACCACAGATCGAGAGCTCTGCAGGAGACCAGAGTCACTCAGCCCAGTCAGCCTCAGGCTTTCAAAAGTAAACACTCTGAAGGCTCTTTCTACTTCAGCCCAACTCAGAAGTTCTAGAAAAGAATTACAATCATTAACTGAAAATGTCCTTATGGCTCAGCAGAAGATAAATAGAAGACTATGTAAGTGTATTGTTCTTGGCAACTCTGCAAAAGCCAACACAATTTCCGTAATGGTATTGGATCAAATTATGTGAGCTACATTTTACACTGCATTCGAAGTTGAATGCTTCCAAATTGCAAGACGATATGCCTAACTATTAACCCATCTTAAATGAAGTGTTTCCTACATCTGAATACCTCTTGGCTCATTAACTTTATATAAACGATGTTGATTTAAAAATACTGAGTAGATTTTATCAAACCAGTTAACAACTAGTTATTTTCAGTTCATGAAAAGCCTTCCATTATCATAAACTTTTTTATTACCTGTAGCTTCTCAAACCAAGTATCAAATGTTTTTTTCTTTTCAGACAAAATTGTTCACATAATTTATACAGAAGTATGCAAGGTGCAAAAGGCAATAATAAATCCTATTTATGGTTGTATGCATTGGTGTCCATATAACAATGATAATGACATGAAGGACTGAATTTTAAGACGTGTAGTTCAGTGCCCAAAACATACGAAGAGTATCTTCAGTTTGTAATGTTTTCTCTTTACAGTGGTTAAACACCCAAGCATGTCACACATCTTGAAAACTTTGGATATCTCATCTCCTGTTCAAATCAATCACCTTCCTGATAAAAGTGAAGACATTGCTAGCTAAGTTAACAGCGTTTGGCAGTATAGTATGGTCCAGTGAAGACCATCAAATTTGATACCCATCAGCTGGAATGCTACAGCAATACAGAATACCTTAATAGCTCAATGTCCAAAATGAACATACGAACAACTGGAAACAATGCGGCGAGTGTAAATTAATCCAACACAAGGGATTTCAGGCCTGAATAGCTGGGAAAGTACCTTCAAATCCTGTGCCTAATATGATGGCATAAATGTAACCAAAGGGATTTGGATGTTTATATTTCTTAGTAGTCTAGTGTAAACTTTCGAAACTACCTAAGGGTATTTATGCAGTCTTTGGGATTGTTTCACAGTGTACGTCATGGTGGCATGCACACTCCGAGAAAAGATAACTGCAGAAGTGATTATGGTTGAAGAAGTGAATGTATTCTTGGTTTGATAAAGGGACTATTATAGAAGCCATTTCATTATTAACACCAACAGCTTACACAGAATACATTCTGAAAGCCATTTATTGTCCAATAAAAATCTGCTACCCAAGATACGTGTGGTCCTCCAAAAGGGCATTGGTAAATAAGCACACAGTTTATGTCAGTGTCTCCCAAAATGCATTCTACGTCCTAGGATCAAAATAGCAATTTGTACAACTATTGGGTTTTTTTCTCAGATTTAGTAAGTGTTTTTATGAATATAAATATGTAAAATGAATATAAATAAATAAATGAGTTCTAACATACTTCTACCTCTTAGTCATGCAATATTTAATACTCATATAGCTTTGCCCATTAACCATGAAACTGAGGTTTAAAGTTAGCCCTAACTTGTATAGGAGGCTAAGGTATAAGCAAGAATGTGAAAATGGGAAATTCTGCAAAGGTTTTAGGCAGCTGAAAAACACTTGTCCCAAAATTCCTGCTATTTAACAGGATCATCAACCAGAAGAAAAAAATGGAAGTTATATCAATGAAAAAGAAAATCAGTTTACCACTGGTACAATAATGCATGAGCTCGTGAACTCTAGCCAAGCGTTTAGTGTTGTTTTCAGTTGAAGGAAGGGTGAAACGGATAAGTTCTGTAAGAGGCAGTTTATCCATCATTTCACGTTCAATCTTTTCTGGATTTAAGTTCTCCTGGACCTGGAACAAAAACCAAAGTATCAGAGTTAAAGTAAACTTTCACACCAGTAGATTTCTAAAAATTATGTTTGAATAAAGAAGCCTTTTTACAGCAAAAGACGTAAGCATGTGCTTAAGTCAGTTGGACAAAAAATCAAATTTGAGCATATGCTCACAGTGTGTTATTGAACCATGGTGTCAGATATTTTAGGAAGAAAAATGAGATATGTAAGAGAATAACTGATGGCATAATAACAGACACTTGTTAGAAAATATTTGCCTGTGCTAGTTAGACTCAAAAATTCTGGAATACAGAAATATGTACCGATCTATTCAGACAGGCAGCAGGTACCTTCCACATATCTTTCAGCTGGTCTGTGCTACTTCTCATAGTAATGAACTCTGTAAACTCGTTCATTAGTCTGTGACTGCAGCATGCCCACATATTCAAGGTTTTATGTCTCTTTTCTTACTGGTATCTTTCAGCTTCGCTCTTTTTAGTACTACACTCTTACAGTACCTTTTTCTTGGACCGTATCTTCCAAATCTTTTTCCTCTATCCACTCCTCAAATGTTGTGCTATATCCTGAACCTTCTCTGCAGCAAGTACATGATATACATCAAGCGTATGTCTGCTAAGAGCATCTCTCTTTGTGATTACTGTCCTGCCTTCTGCTTGAGGACCTCTGACATGTCAAGCTCGATTTGTTTCTGAATATTGTTTTAATCAATGGTTGTCAAAGTATTCCACAGACGATTTGTAATTCATGATGCCAGGCAGATACACCTCAGCTGTGAAATCTAGAACTGTATTATCACTTGTATTGCCTTCAGAATATTTTCAAAGTTTAATGGTAAAACTACACCCTGGCTTTGGAAAAATTTGAGGAATTCATAGTGGTTTTTTGGTTCAGAAAGTCTTGGAACTGTTACTTTGAAATAATCCCAAACATTGCAATCTCTGGACTTTCCTGCCGTTGTTTAGAATTTGGCAATGTCTTGGGTATACACTATGCTCCAACTATTTAGCCAACCTGAGCACACAACCTGAGTTGTGTTCAGTAACAAACTGTCTCTTTTCTTATAATTCTCTACATCTTAGTATTTAATGTAGTCTACATGCTAAATCATTGATATCAAGTTAGTAAGTCATTTTCTGCAGTTTCATCAGTGTTTGACCACAGTAAATCAACAGAGTTCTGTAATATCTCTCATCTATGCCAAAGGCTAAACATTCTTATTAATAATGCAAACAGATCACTGAAATCAATATAATGCTCTATGTTTGTGATGTGTTCTCTGTCAGTAGCAGTAACTCACTGCTTCTTAAGCAGACTAAACACGAGTTCCTGTGTCTATCTCAGCAGGAAACATCTAGGCTCTACTGTTCTGCTTTGTGAAAACACCACTCCGTCCTTTCTGGTGCATTGAGTATTCACTGCCTGTGGACTTTAGAACTGTTTATATATGATAGGAAGCACTATACCTTCAGCAGGTGCAACCGCTGAGCGAGGGTATCGTGGTAGTTAAATAAGAGAGGGTACTTGGGGGTGACAGTCTTTTTTTCACTGTATTTAGGAGAAAAGTAGTCATATAGATTCTGTTAAAACAAGAAAGATGTATTAAACCCCAATAATCAGATTTATTTGTCATTTTAGGAAATGAACAAAAGACAACACTAACCTTTTTTTCACTCTCAGAAAGTGAAAGGGAAGGAATGACAGAGGCTATATGATCTGCAATGGTATGATGTAGCCCATCTGCTCGGGGCTCTGGCACCACTAGACTAGGTGGTGTAAGATCTTCTTCACTTGCAATAACCTGGCAAACATGATATACGTTAGCTTTCATTACAGTATGACTGCTGCTTAACTTCATTAAAACTATCAAGCAGATCCTGCTATAAGCTAAACACACATCCAAAAATTTTGTCAGGAAAGAAAACCATAATTTTTTTTTCTACAAGTAGTAAAAATGCAATTCTCCACCTTAGTTCCTGCCAAAAACAAAGATTATGGAAAATGGAATTAAATGTTTTCTCCTATTATTCACTTTTGGAAGGATGAGAAGAAAAATATTTCCAACTTGAAATGTTAAGAATTGTTAATGAACACAGATAATTAAAAACTGATGGTGTATCGGGTGTTGGACCTTATTTTGAGTATTTTTGCTTGAGTCTATTTTCAGACGAAATTGCAAAAAGTAAAAAAATAAGATTGTGCTGAAATTCTATTTCTAAAATAAGGAAGATTTCCAAATCATACTGTGGGACTTTGCTAACTCATAGATTGTGCCTGAACCCCACAAAAGTCAAATCTGTCTAGCCCTAGCATTGATATACACCACTTCTATGTTAGGCTTGCCCTAAGACCTTTATACTGAATAAAACAGTAAAAGTTCAGTATCCGTAACATTGTTGCAGGACATGAAAACTTGTTATTGACTTAGCTAAGAAATCACACCTTCTTCCTCATTATAGTGGATCTGTAGTCTTGAAAAAAACTTTTGGAATAACACTCTGTATACAGGGTAAGTGCACAACACGAAAGAAAACCAAAGAAGTAACTTTTGAGTTGTGATTCCTTTGTATTGAACCTCCTTAGTCAGTGCCTCCATGCAGAGTCTTATTTTAGGCTGAAACAGATGGTTTTATTGATCTTTGATCAATTCATTATACCAGGTCTAAGCCAAATTAGCCACACGAATTATAAAGAGAATATTCCCACCTGTTCCAACATGCAGTTCAGCATTAACGGTACAGAAAAGTATTCCTCAGGAACCTGACTCAGCAAGTCATTGTAATACCTCATGTCCACCGAAGCAGCCAAAATAGAAGTTTCTTCCTCTGTTGTAATAAGAGATAAAACATTAAGATTGATTTCTTCAGAAATGCCCATTTATATCAGCAGCTAGTTCAACTTTCAGACAATTTTTCTTAAAAAAGACTAACAAAGGCCATTACTGTAGAGCTCTTAAATCTGACTGTGACTAGGAACAGATAGAAAAAGTGATTTTCTAAAGAACTTAGTTATCACCACGTCAGGTTCCAGAGACTTTCACAAGGTATTCACCAAGAAACTACTCTCACAACGTCAAATCACATCTTCAGCTTACTGTGCAAATAATTTCAAGGATTTGTGCTGTCTTGATGAATGAATGAGTGAAGAGCATCAGACCAGTGCTTTAACCCTTTAGACATACCCTGTGACAAAATTACTGTTGGCAGAATTTCTTCTGCTTGCCCTTTTTTCTTTGAAGGTGTAATCTGTGATGCTGGTTGTACCTAAAGGAACAAAAATAAAGATAAAAAACCTCAGAAACACTGGAACAAATGAGGATTGCACAAATAGGTGGGAGAAATTAATGTCATTTAGCCTTGGTTACTTACCCCAGACTAGATGCTAAACTTTTAAATGGCTGGTATTAGGGGAGGCAAATCCCACCTAACTGAATGGAACAAGACAGTAAGAATGTAATTTTATGAATGCTTTAAATGAGCATTCAGTAGTACTGCCTCAAATGGAGTAAGCCCATTTTTTCCCTGCCACTAGTTTATGTCCTATAAGCCACTTCTGCCCACTTAAGCTTTTGTCTACCATGAACAAAATAAACAAACTGATCTTGGATAGAACTAATAATCGTTTTTGGATAGTTCACAGATCTGCAACAAGATATAGTAGCTCCTTGCAGGCACAGTGATTTTTTCAGACACAAGAAGGTGTCATCTGAAGCTATTTAAGTAATTTTTACACCTGTAGTACTTTATGCCAGCACCTCTATGATCCTTCCAATATTCCTTTTTTTGTTTCCCCAATGCTCTGTTATTTTTTTTCCATTTTTTAGGTTTTAAACACTGAAGACAAAAATCCCAATTTCATTCACAAGAAACTACACATAGAGTGATGGTCCAAGGTGAATTTTTGAGTGCAGAATTAAAGACAAGCAACTTTAGCCTAAAGCTAGTTATTGCCTACAAGAAGCATGGTAAAACACAAAGGATCCTTGCCTCAGTTACAGGTGGTTGTGTCGATTTGCTCTCTGATAATGCAGACACATTAATAAACTTGGTGTTTTCCAAGTAGTTACAATGCTGTCTTCTCCAGTCCAGGCAGTCATACATTAAACAAGCAATGCTTTCAAACAGCGCAGTGCCAAACGCAAGCTACGACAGAAAATCAGAGACAGAGGATGAAGTTTGCATACAAAAGTGTCATGCAACTTAGCCACATGAGTCATTAGCTCTCTAACCAGCAGATCTACAACGGTTTACAAATCTTCCAAGGGATTTTTTTCTCCACTAATTCGAAATGTTTTATAGAGTTATTCTAAGAAAACAAGGCCTCCTCATCTTTATTTGCCTAAACACTACCACACCACAGTATGGACTGAGTATTGCCCAACAGCTTTAATTGTTATAAAGTCTGAAGTTAGACAAGTGTCTTAACAGTAACCGTTCAAGCTCTGCTCTTTTGCAACTGGAATTTAGGTTATTTTTTTGGATGGGAAGAAAAGGAGAGGTAACAAAATAATTGTTTTATATCATGTTTCTACTCGTGATCAACCTGCAGTATATTTGCAAGGTCAACCATTCTCCTGTCCTAGGAGGATAAAAAATAATAATAATAAAAAAAAATCAAATAATCAATGTCATCGCATATTATTTTCTTTCTTTCTGTTGCCCTTTTTAAAACAAAGAAAGCCTCAAGTACTGAACTCTGAATTCCATAGCTGTGCAAGCAAAGGAATGTCAGCCTACCAGCCGAACACCCCGAGGGAGAGTGCTGCATCTGCAAAAGTCTGACAGGGAAAGAGTCAAGGTTCTTGAGGTGGTGTACCGTGGCTTTCACCGAGGCTTGGGAGGAATAAAAAGAATAATACCAACCACTCTTTTAAATGTGAAATGTTTTTGTACAAATACCAAAACCCTATCTAAGACCACATGCCACACTCAAGTTTCACTGGCTTTAACAGACGTATTCTTCCCCTGTACATCCTAGACACTGAAAAAGACATAGAAGAAGATTATTATAATTTTTAGACAATTTATGTCAACAGCCCTTTTCTGAGTGATTATTTAATTTTGTGAAAGTAGGGGAAGTCTCTTGTATTAAGAAGTTTGCCTCTAAGAGGTGGCTATCAACATTGGATGTCTCAATTTTATGTTTCCAAAAACGAAACATGGTGAAGAAGCACAACTGTCATTAAGCACTAAATATATTAACTGACCCTTAGGAAGTATTAAGTATCTGCTTTCTTCAACTCAGACCCTCTTTATGGCACTTCAAAACAAGCACTCCATATCACTGATCGGTTATGGAATACCTGTCCCAGTTTTCATAACATTTGAATGCTAGAGGAGATATTTGGGAGAGAAGTTCTATTTGTGAAAACAGAATTTTCAGAGTTAATATTCTTGCACCTTTGTTCTTCCAATTCAACACTCCTCTGAAAAATGGGTTAGTACAAAAACCTTCCATTCATAATATTACTTACAAGAGATCACTAGAGCACATGAAAACTTCAGTTGAAGTATTGCCATGTTTTGAATTCACAATCTTTTAAACAAAACAAGAATTTTTACAAAGTTACAAGTAACACAACCTGACTCTACTCAATGGGACATATGCAAAGTTTAGCCACATTATATGTATAGCCATATTATATGTATAATTACAGTTTTATGATTCAATTTACTTGCTCTCTCCTCTTCTCAGGACAGACACAGATGCTTGTCAAAAGTTCTCTGAGTCTAACCACTAGTGACTCTTAACGAAGGAAAGAATTTTTGAAAATATTTTCCCTTCTAAATATTGAAATCTGAAAGTGCTTGCTGTATATAATACTCGATCATTTTTCTATCAATGTCTAACAATCTGTCACAAGAGTGTTCCTTCTGTATATCTTGGACTTCAGAGATGCAGCAAGATAGGACTGGGAGACTCCCCAGGAAGTCCACTAGAGTATCTCTATCCACCTACGATTTCACAACTTATATTCTTCCCCGCTGTTTCTTTAAAAACTTACAAATGTTCCTACTTCTTTGGAGCTCTGACAAATTCTGAGATACAGAAGAATGTGAAATTACAACTACAATCTGCTGGAACAATTTCAGTGACAGAGCATTTTTCTTTTATTTCAGTTACAGTATAACTGCTCGCAGGATATTCATGAGTAGCAACAGTCTCCTATAAGATGTCATTATGGGGAAGATAGACAAAATTAAAAAATTTCTTTCCCAAAATAGGCTTCATATTTTAAGATTAGATCAAGAGTATAACGATAAGTAACATTGTAAGTAGCAAGCCTACACACTTCCACAATTGAGGCACTTTTAGTGAATGCCTTGGAAACCACTGTGGATTTAGCCAAACTCTGTTCCGATCCCTTCAGGATCAAGGGTACTTCCTAGCTCACCAGACTGTTTATATACAGGATTTAATGTACTATAAATAAGTGTTACAAGGGTGTAGTCTGTCCTTTAACCCTAATAACATAGACCACAAATACAGTAGGTTAAATTATGGCATGTTGCTTTACTCTGCTTTAGCGGTTTATATTTTTTACTGCTGTCATTGTGGATTGAAAAATACTGGATCCTTTTACCTCACTAGACTTGAGAACCTAGGTTGGAAAAAATTTCTAATGGTTCACTTTCTCTTCCAGTGCCCAGTAATAGTCCTGACTCAGCAGGCTATAATGAGTAATAAGCCAGAGCCATGTTTTGGGTTGGACAAAAAGAAGTGGTACTGGGTATGCTAAAACAACATCGTATATCCAAAAGCATTCTTGCATTTATTTTAATTTGTTCTCATGTGACGGTTCTGAGAGTAAGCAGACCTGCTGTTATGAGGACAAAAATATAATTTTTGTATTATTTCATACTGACATCTGACTCTCTAATGAGATCCAAATTGGGTCTATGTAAAGATGCTGAATGAATTTAATATCTCAAACTGTTTTAAAACTCTGCTGCTGTGGCCTACAATATTAAGAAACTCTAAGTCAGGTATTTTTATTCAAAAGACTCCTTGTGAATACATGCTGAATAAACTTGTTGGATACATAGGAAATAATTTTTTTTTCAAGATTACAAATACACTAACTACTCCGGTTCTGTTTCATAGAAGACTATGCTAAAATTCCTGTCATTTCTAAATTGGTCTTAAATGTTACAAACCCCAAAGCATGCCATGCATTGGGAAAGCAGAATCTACTGACCAGCATTTCTCTGTCAGACCAATCAGGGGGAAAGGCACTCTCCTTAACTAGGTGATGAAGTGTGGCAACATCAAAGAGACTTGATCCATACTTTCCACTGTTCAGAACTGGCTCCAGGTATTTCCAAAATGTTTCCAGGTCTTTGATAGCTTCATCTTTCTTTCTTTTCTCTGCTTCTACAACTAAAATTTATAAGTATTAGATAAATCATGGTACAATGTCTCACATTGTACAAATCATATATTAGTCTTCCATAAGTACTGTTAAAATATTCCCATCCGCAGAGTCCGACACCCAACTTTGGCATTAAAAAACTCCAGGAAGATAAAGCTTCAGTAAAACACGGTAGTTCTTTCAGAAAAAATAAATAAAAAAAACAAACCCTAAACCAAAACCAGAACCACCTCCCTCTCCCCTCCCCAAACTAAACCAACAGCAGTGAATGTTTGAAACCTAGGAAATGTGAAAAAAAACAGGTTGCACTTTTCCAAAGCTGCCAGCACATACCTTGACAAACCTGTTCTTTAAGTATATATAATAATAGTCTTATTATCACAATTCTATTGGTGTGGAAATTGGGGCAAAAGGAGATTAAGGTACAGTAGGACTATGAATAGCGAGCCTAGAAGTTGCATGATTTCCATTTTTACTGCATAGTAATGATCGATTTTCAAAGGTGCTCCCGCTACAGAGGAAAAAAAAAAGTTCTCTCTTAATGCCAACCTTACAATCACACTCTGGAATCCAAGATGAACCACACTTTTTGTAGCCTAATTTAAGAGATGTAAGGACTCTAAACCTGTCGTGACTTCCTTTCATTTGGACTTATGGGTGCTCAGCACTTCCAAAACCTAAGTATGAAGGCCAAATACCTCACTTCTGTAACTCTAGTGGCCCCATGGGTTTAAAACAAAACAACTCAGTGAGGCTGTGGACTCTTCCAAAAATGCTGATCTCCTTAAGGTTTTCCAAGTTATATATGACTCCTGTAGCAGCCATCAGAAATGTTTGCCAATTAACTTATAAAATGTTTTTATCATGATTTGGAAGATATGTCCCATTAAGTGACTCCAGAAACCGGGTAGAAGACCTAAAAACTCTGCCAAAAGATTCTGTAGGTGTAAAACATTCTCTTGAGTTCAAGGGGAGACTGAATAAATACTTAGAAAACAGACTAAATCCATGGAGATTTACTAAAAAGACAAAACACATCAGGATCAGGAAAATCCACTGACTTGAAAATAACTGGTGGATAGGTGATGCATGCGTTGAGAAGTTTCATACATGCTTTTCCTACTACTCTCTTCCTTTTTCTTCCATTTCTTTCCTTTACTGTCCCTTGGGCATCAGTTTACGAGCACTTCTGGAGACAGATCACTAGCCTAGATGGTCCCTTGATCTTAAACAGTTCTATGCTCCTAACAGCTCATCTCAGTCACAGGATCATCCTTTCTCTTTGTTTTTCATCTGGTCATGAAAGACATCCTCTAATTCAGGACAATACCTCACCTGTGGCAATGTTCCCCTAACAAACCCAGCTTTGGGGGCACATCTCAGTGGTGTAACAGCATCTAGGGCTGCTCACTCAATGGATTAATCTCTTCGCATTTTTGAATGGAAGGTGAATGGCACTGTGCTAACAGCATTATAGCTAGACACTCCTGTTTTACAATAGAAGAATAATAACATTTTACTAACTCCGGCCCGTAGTTTAATAATAAAAAACACACAAAAATGTCTATGACGCTTAGGCTTCCTTTCACAGAAATATCACGGCTTGCCAGGATCAATCATTGGATTCTCTGCCCTTGACTACTGCCTCCCCTCTTAATTCTTTTGCCTGCATTTCTAAGGCTTTTCTTTCCTCAAGTGTATTTTCATCATGTAAGCCCTCTCAGAATGAATTAAAGTTTTCATGAGTAGCTCCAAAAGAAGGTGCAGGAGCTGGGAAAAACTGTCAATACAGCAGAGATTTAGCACAACCTCACAGAGGAACTGAATTACCTTGAAGTCTTCAGTAACAGAAATGAGACAATACCCAGCAGTACACTACGTGATTTTGGAACAACAACAAAAAAATCTGTTATCACCATATAATAGCGGAAGAAAAGCATCTAGTGTATACTAATACATTGCATAGTGATTTTGAACCATCACTGTGAAAACAGAAATCCTCGAATCACTAGGATGTGTCAGGTCACACATTTCCAGCAGAAATGGGGAAAAACAAATTCCATTTTGTCAGGCCGAGAGATTGGTCTGAATTCTCTCTTCAGCTCTCAGAAAAGCTGAATAGTAGTAGCACAGCTACTAGAGTGATTAAAGGAACAGAAAACTAACCATATGAAAGGGTACTAAGAGTGCTTGACTTGGTAACATCACAAAATGAAAGCCATCAGGGGATACAAACACCTGGGAAAGAAAAGAACATGAAAGCTGTGGTCCCTAATCTATGGTTCATGTGTATTCATACTAGGAACAACAGAAACACTGTAACATCATTGCATTTACAGGTTAACATCTTCCCTTCTAAAAATATCTCCACACATTATTGAAATGATCAACCACAATCTATTTTGTAAGTCATGATCTATTTTATCAGTCATTCAGCTACGAAATACTTGAATTAATGCCTGCTCCAAGGCACAATTAATTATACCTGTATCACTGCTGACAAATACTTGTCTTAATATAACCTTAAAAGCCTCCAAGTCTCAGTAATATTCCTACTCAGTCTACTTCAGTACTTCACTAACCTCACCTGTGGAAAGTTTCTTCCTGCTAAATTGTATTTTCTCTATTACAATTTAAACTTTTCATTTTCTGTTCTAGCCTTTCACAAACTTGAAAACTTTTATCATTTCTCCACTACATCATTCAGCCTTCTCTTCTTAAACTTAAGGATAAGAATTCCTTTTTTTTTCCTCATAGGTAAAATTTTATAGATCCCTAATGATTTTCTTTTCTGGAGTTTTTCTGATTGGCATACGTTTCTTACAAGGTCTTACCTCACTATTGAGTTGCATGATGAGATTACTTCAGGTATTTTTTAGGACATATTCTCATTTATAATCTGGAGATGGTATTCGGTTTTTAGCGGTATAGTGATATTGCTGACTTATGTTCATTTTTGAAGTCACCATGATAGCTTATCTTTCAAACCTGTCACCTAGCCATGTGTTTCCTAGCCTTTACTTGTGTATTTAATTATTCCTGTATAAGCATACTATATGGTCCATATTAAACAGAATAGTCTTTTTTCCAGATTATTATTCTCTATTCTGTCAACAACATTTTGCATTTGAATCCTTATTCCCCCTTATTCCAATACCCATGACAATACTAATAGCAGATCCAGCACAAATTCCCTTGAGTCCGCTCCATGCATCCTTCTATTTGACAGTAAACCTTTAACAGTTACTCTACACAGGCCAAGATTTTTGAATGAAACTGCACCTACTATATATTTATTTTCATCTAGACCTACCTTGTTCACTGTGGGCCATGTGAAATAGCCTTATTAAAACCCAAATATACAACACAGACTTCTCCTCTGCTCAGAAGGCCAGTACTTCATTTTGTAAGGAAATTAAACTTGTCTGACTTGATTTGTTCTTGAACAGCATATACTAGCTGTTACTCATCTCCTCATTTTTCTTTTAACTGGTTATAAATTATTTGTTCCAGTAATTTTCCAGACACAGAAATTAAGTGGATTACACTGCCTTGGCTATTTGTGTTCCTTTCCCTCTTCCCCACAGTTCTTTTTCCACTATCTCAGTTGCCCTTTATGAGTTCTCAAATATAAATGAGAATGGCAGGCAGATCTTTAAACAGAATATGATTTAAGTTAATCTGAATCAGCTGATCTGAAAAGTGCTCTATCTTACCTAAGTAGTACTCAATTATTTTACCTGTTCCTCCACGATTTGAAGATGAATCTTTCTACTACCAGCATTAATTGTGGTTAGTTATAACTATGACCTGTCTGCAATGGTATTTGTAGTGAAAACCGATTAACTCCCCACAACACACATGCCAGCAGAGAGTACCAAAAGCCCTGCCCAAACATTAACCAGTGCCAGCCTTCTCCAGATCACCTCCTGACAGTTCTTCCTCTCTGTTGAGCAGCAGACAAACATTTTCCTTGGTCCTCCTCCTGCATCCCATTTTGTATCTTGGCATTTCTGATTTTGTGTCAATAGGCTCATAATAAACATATATTCTCATGTCTAGTGACCTGACCTATTTCTAATTCTTAATTGCTTCCTTATATCTGCAGTCCACAAATAATGCATGGTTTAGCCAAGCTGTTTTCTTACTATGCAACCTATCCTTTCTTAGTAACAGGGAAAACTTGCATTACTACCTATAATACTACTTACACAAGATACTATCATCTATATTTACATTTTTTCCCCTTTAAAGTTTCCTCACAAATTTTACTTACTAATTATCTAAGTGTTTACTAAAGTCTTCCTGCTATTATACTTACAAGACAAAGAAAAGATAATAGAACTTTGGAAATATCTGGGGAAACTTGCCCCTGCCCCCTTACACCCAGCAGGTGTTGTAAATAAAATGAAAATAAACAAACCCATGCTTTCTGCTCTCTGCACTTTCAGCTATTTTCTAGTAAGACATTACCTTTGAATATTTCAAGTTCTAACAAAACTACAAGAAGCTGGAAATAATGTTTTCCTCTCGTTCTCTTCCCAGAGGTAAGATGGCTCATCAAACAAATTCAAACATGACATTACTTCTTTGAGTCCATGAGGTGGTTCTGTGTTTGCCTAAGTCTTAAAGGCTAAATGTGTGGGATTCATGTTAGCTCATCTCGGCACCTTTGGGAACAGATTCCCTAGTGCCCACACAATCTAACCTGTAGCATTTGCCAAGAGGCAGTGTAAGTATCTCATTTTGTCAACACGAATGGGAAGGAAGGAATATCATGCTGAGATAATTCAGCCTTCACAATACTCATAGGTAAATGGTTTGTATTCATCAGTGGTCAGAATGGCAGCGAGTCACACCATCCCACCTCATGTCCTTCAGCACTCCAACATAAACAAACCCTCACAGCCCTCTCTCCTGCCCAACATACCCAGGACACCATTCCTCTCATTTACTGGGTTGCTCGTGCCATCTCAACAGTGTCAGAATCCATCGCAAGGGATTTCCCAGCACCACAGAAAACATTGCAGAAAGTCAATATGCACAGTTATAATTACAACCATAATTATTAGTCAAAAACACATGTATGAACAATTATGGCTACCAACTCAGCCTTCTCACCCACACTTATTTACCACCACACTTTGACTTAGATTTAAAATAATTCAGGTTGGAAGGGACCTCAATCTCCTACTCAAAGCATGGTCAACATGAAATTCAGACAACAGGCTCAGTGCTTTACCTAGCTCAGTCTTGAAAATCTCCAGAGACAAGAGATCCCACAACCTCTCCAGGCAACCTGTTGCAATGCTTGACAGTCTTTGGGGTAATTCCCCCCCGTCTTATATCTTGCCAGAATCTTCTATTTCAATTACAGAATCACAGAATGGTTGATGTTGGAAGGGACCTCTGGAGGGCATCTGGTACAACTCCACTGCTCTCACACTGATGAGATCCCTCTGTGCTTTCTCTTCTCCAGGGTAAACATTCCCAGCTCTCTCAGCCTGTCCTTATATGAGAGATGCTCCAGTCCCTTAAACACCTTTGTGGTCGTTTGATGGACTCTCACCAGTAGCTTCATCTCTCTCCTGTACTGGAGAGCCCACAACTGGACACCGGACTCCAGGTGTGGCCTCACCAGTGCTGAGTAGAAAGGAAGGATCAACTCCCTTGACCTGACACAGCCCAGGATACCATTAGCCTTTTTTGCTACAAAGGCACATTGCTGGCTCATGTTCAACTTGGCGTTCACCAGTGACCCCCCCCAGGCCCTTTTCTGCCAAGCTTCTTTCCAGCCGGTCAGCCCCCACCGTGAACTGGTGCATGGGGTTATTCCTCCCCAGGTGCGGGACTTTGCCCTTCTTGAATTTTCTGAGGTTCCTGCCAGCCCATTTCTCCAGCCTGTTGAGGTCCTTCTGAACAGCAGCACAACCCGCTGGTGTTTCAGCCACTCCTCCTAGTTTTGTACCATCAGAGTACTTGCTGAAGGTATATTCTGCCCCACTATCCTGATCATTCATCATGATGTTGAGCAGGACTGGACCCAGTATTACCACCTGGGGTACACTGCTAGTTACTGGCCTCCAGCTAGGCTTCATACCACTGATCACTACCCTTGAGGCCAGTCCATTCAGTCGGTTTTCAATCCACCTCAGTGTTTGCTTATTTAGCCTATATTTCATTGGCTTTTTTATGAGGAGACAGTGCCAAAGGCCTTACTGCCGTCAAGGCAGACAGTATTCACTGCTCTCCCCTCATCTACCAAGTCAGTCATTTTATCATAGAAGGTTATCAGGTTGGTTAAGAATGACTTCCCCTTGGTGAATCCACGCTGACTGACCAACTACTTGTCCTTCATGTGCTTGGAAACTGCTTCCAGGATTAGCTGTTCCATCATCTTTCCAGGGATTGAGGTGAGGCCGAGCAGCCTTTAGTTCCCTGGGTCCTCCTTCCCGCCATTTCTAAAGACAGGAGTGACACTTGCTTTCCTCCAGTCCTTGGGCACCTCTTCCAATTGCCATGATTGATCAAAAATTATTGAGAGTGGCCTCGCAGTGACCTCCCAGCCCGCTCCCTCAGCATTCACGGGTACATTCCATCAGGTCCCAGGGACTTACATATGTCTAGCTTGCTTAAGCATTCCCTGACCTGATCCTCTTCCACCAAAGGTATGTCTTCCTTGCTCCAGACTTTCCCCTTGTCTCTGGGACCTGGGATTTCCAAAGGCCATTCATGATCACAACTTCTATTTCTTCTTCCAAGTACCTCAGTGAAGAGTCTTGCTCTGTGTTCTTGGTAACCTTCTCAGAGGTGTTAGAAGGATGCTATATTAGGTGCCCCATAAGCCTTCTCTTCTCCAGAGCAAGCAAGCCAAGACTGTTCATCCCTCATAGGGTGGCTGTCTGCTGGACTCACTCAAGTTTATTATTATCTTTCTTGTACTGTGGAGCTCGGAACTCTGGTCTCATGAGAGAGAAGTAACTGGGAATAACCACTTCCCTTGATCTACTGGCTATGTTACTACAGCTCAGTATGGTTAGCTTTCACTGATGACTCATATTTAGCCTGCTGTTCACCATGATCCCCTTTCAAGAGAGGTGTTACAGCCTGGGGACAGCTGAGTACAATTGCAGGGTGTTATTCTGTGGTGTATTCTTCTCTGGCTGGGGCCACAGTCCCAAAGTAGCCAGCTGTGCACCTCCCTTGAAGTTACCAAATGAGCCAAGTTTGCTCAGCAACACACCTTCCTGGCTAACGATTCACAGAAGTATGCATTTGATAAAATGTTGTTCTTCGGTGGCTACGGCAGAAAACTATGGCTGCAACCACTGCCTGCTCCACCAGTCCCTCTTTCCACTGTCCCGCTGAGGCAAGTTTTTGCACTGGCAAACCATTTGGTTTGGTGACCAAACCAATGGCAATACTATTTTTGCACTGGCAGACACAGCTCACAGGTAGTATGCACAAACACAGGGCACAGGGAGGAATCAAACCACAGCAGGAACAGACTTTACTTGGATATAAAATAGTCTCCTTTCTACACAAATTTTGTTCTTATGACTGGATTACCTTCAGGTGAAAGTAAAGATTGTTCCTGAAGTTTCGTTGTTTTCAAGTACATCTCCAACGGCTTATAATTCTCAGAAGAAATTCTAATTACACTTGAAATGTTAATCCCAAGCTCAGACATCACAGGCAACAGCTGAGGGTTGTGGAAATCCAAAATTATAAAGTAATGATGGGCACCATCATCTGGTTCATCATCTGTTCAAAACACAACAAAACCAGAATAGAGCAGATTAGGACATTAACAGCTAAACAAAATTCATTTTCCTCTTGATATATAGGGATATTGCAAATTAAGGTCAGAGAAACAGAGAAACAGTTCTTTTATAACCTCATTGGGATAATTACATATAAGTTTCAAAATATTATGTGCGTTAGACTGAAGTCTTCTGTAGTAAACCACCTAGAACTCAGGAGGAAGAATACAAGTCAGAAGTAAAATTTGTTTGGAGAAGCACCAAGAGAAAAACTGCAGAAGCTGACTATAACCAGAATGCTAGTTGTAGCAGCATTTCTCCAATTGCTTCTCTTTAAGAAGGAGTTCAGTGTCACGACATACTCACGTGCTCTAATGGTAGTTTAAGCTATCCTATTTCATCCTGCATAAAGCTGGCCGTGGAGCACACACCGAGTAAGTTACTGCATCTTAGCTGAGAGATTATATTAGCTGTAAAAGTTCTGAAGGATTAGCTGCAGGTATGAGCTGACTCACTGGTGACTGCTCCCTGCCCAACAGGTTCATGTTTGCTAGATGGACTCCCTGTCAAAACCCTCATCAGCTGGTAATACCAGCTCATACTAATCCTTTTTGTTGGCAAGGGGCATATCCAAATTCATCCTAAAGTACAGATGAGAAGTTTCATTGAGTGCCTGCTCTGTTTGGGCTTATTACTGCTGTAGAAATACACATAGCAATGTTTCAGTACCAAAGCAAAAGGTTAAGCATTATGTAAGTAAAAATGAGCCCTCTAGAAGCTTGACTCTAGTCTAAGTTACTTGCGTAGATTCCCTTTACGGCCCATGCAGAAATACAGGTATTCAGACAGGTATCAGGTGATTTAATTAATCCAGCACGGTTATCTATCCTAAGACAACAGAAACTGCCTGCTGAAGTTCCTGTATGTCTCCATCAACTATGTAAGACATACAATTAATGCAGATCCTGCACTAACAACAAAACACAGTTTTATATTCTATTTAGCTTTAGGATTTTTTCTTATGCCTACTAACACAACACACTGAAAAGTCCTTTGGCCACTCCTCAGCTCACAGGACTCATTCATCCAAGAGAGATAAAAGGGCAGGAAAAACAGGTGGCCTGCCACTGACATCTGCCTGTGCTCAGGTATATAGCCAGGGCTGTGCAAATGCTGCTCCCACCTGGAGCAGCAGGCTGCCAACATGGTTGTCTCTCCTCTTCTTGTAACATTAGGTAAACATAAAAGAACTTAGGAATTTGGAGAAAGACTGACTGAGGAAGCAACCACCACAGTCCAGTACATATATTGCGTGAAGCAAAATCAAAACCAGAAGAAAACTAGTCCATTTTATCACTGCTAGTACTGAAACTGAACTACATATTCTGATGCCTCGGTTACTGCAGGAAGAAAAAGCACGAGCACATACAATTACTGAGCATTAATGATTTCTAAGAAAAAAAGACAGATGTTTGCATAGTGACTTACAGAGATCCAAAAATTCCAATGCATACATGCTGAAAAGAAACACTGCCTGCCATTCAACAGTTATAATTATGATTATGCTAATAATCATGACAATTTGATAATAATCAGTCAGTTCTGATAATCAGTGACTAGTTCACACTTAAATGATGAAAGACATCAACGCAAGTAATCTCAAGATTACTCAAAAGCAGAAATATTCCATTTCAGAAAGGTGATAATGTACTAGGGATGAATGATAAAATGACTGTTACATACTAGAAACAGATACAGATTGTCTTTGAGTTCAAGACATGGTCATATATAAGCAATAGCTCAGACTACTCCTGAGTAAAAATTGTGGCATTTTTATCTTTTTTTTTCTTTTTTCTTGTTAAAGCTATATTAGAGTGGCCAAGAGTGCTGAAAAAAACCTTTTCACTGTATCAACTTTAAGGATCATCCAAGGTCCCTTGTGTCTTCTGCTCAGACTCTTGTAAAATAGGGAATATGCATGAAAATTTGGAGAGTACTACATTCTCGGTAGAAAAGTTTCATAGATCTACATGTTCTTGACACTGAGAAATGGAGCTGGCACCACTTTGTCCCAAGACACAAAACAAAGCATTAGCCTGACATTCTTGAGAACCTTAATTGCCATGTTCTCAAGGAAAGATAGAAATTCCTAACAAGTTGTTTCACCACACTTAATGTTCATTTAGAATGGTCTCCAGAAGTTTTGGCAATACTTGAGTTAATTTTCTCTTGGTATGGACCTCTAGGTGGAACTGTCCGGAAGACTGAAGAAACAATTACCTCTCCATAAAACAATAGTTGTATTTTTCCTGTGGCCTAGGGTGAAGGATTTGCAGGGTGCTGTCCCTTCTTAGGGCTATAGGTTCCTCCTCACTGTCTTCCTCAGTACGACTAAAGGTCAGATTAGCTTTTCTGTTGTTAGGTAGTTCCTTATAGTCTTCAGTCTGGAAATCCATTCACTGAATACAATTTTTTTTGTATGAGTCGGAATCAATTTGTTCATTATTAAGCCCAACTGTGTGGATGCACAATGAACATGGTAAATTGTTCAGAATGGCTTCAGCTCAGTACAGTCACAACTGTAAAATTAAATACAGCACAAGTGATCAAGTGCAAAATACCTCAACAACTCCTCCTTTGAGGCAATCTGCAACTATTGCTATTTTGTAAATATCCTTGGGACTAATGAGACAAATCCCAGTCAATAAAATCATAGTTTAACAGCAGTGCTGGTAGTTCATAATATAAAGCTACTAAGCATACGAAACAAGGGTACTTTTCATGGCTGTTAGTTTTTGGAGGCAATTTGTATTTTCCTACTTTGTCTTCTCATTAGCTGTGACTAACAAGGCAGCAAAGCATGGATATCTTATACAGGTACCTGATGTTTTCTGCCCACCTCTCAAGGCAGTAGGGAGCAAAAATGTTGGAGCTGGTAAAATTGTTTCTATGGGGCCCAGTGGAAGCGTATTAATACCCACCCAAAACCACTCTGTACTGTACATTCTGTACAAATTTTAGTAAGATGACCCGAGTTCTCTACATCACTTCAGCTTGGATTCTTAAAGGCACGAATGTTTCTTTGAAAACTTCTTTCAGGCCCTGAAAAACCTTAAAATTATCAAAAGAATGATGTTATAGCCAAGTCTTATCTGAAAAAATGAGGAGCTATGCCCAGGCAGCTACTGTTCTGTTCTTGTGTACTTTTGTCAGATTCACTAAGATTCAAGATTTGCTCTAAACACCTGGACTGATGCTTTTTAGATGCTTGAAGAGCACCATTGATCTCGAATGAGATGCAGACAAAGGTCTGATGAAAGAGTGAGGAAAGCCTGCAGCAGTTCGACTAAGGAATAGCAGTTACACATAATGCATCCAAAAATCAGCAAGTACTTCTCCAGCAGGAGAGATCCTGTTTATGTTGATGTAGCTCAAACATATTATGGTCCAAATTAAATATAACTGTGATCTAATGAGGAGAGCTATGCAGATTCTCCAATATTTTTTGTTCCAATGAAATTCGTAACCATGGGTTATGTATTAAAAATAAAGATTTTCTCAGCACTAGTTAGCATATTATTCCTTACTTTGTATAGCTCTTTTCTGGAGTAGATTTCTTCAGGTCTCAGTTCTATCCATATGTTTTTACAGCAAATGATATCATATTGCCCTTTGTACAGAACCTGGCTTCATCCCCAGACAATGGTAGACAGCTCTGTTATACTTTATAATACAAGGAAAAAGCCGCCTTTGGATACTGACACAAATGCATTTAGTTATTCCAAAATCTTTCTGTAAGAAAGGTTTTCTGTAGGATTTGTTTAGCCACTTTCTTTTAGTCTTACACATGCTAAAACATTTTCATGTCGACATGCTACATATACCTCATCTGTATTTTATTTCTTGGACTGTACAACCTATGCTAATACTGAGCAGAACACAGTGCCCTCTTCAAATGCAAAGTGGCAATGCTTTAATATTGCCAAATAAATCTTGACTTTTCAACATGGAACAAAACAAAGAACTTGGTTAGAAGCTAGGTTGCAAGATTGCTAGCAAGTTTATCAGGAGTATATCTACATTTTTTACATACCAATGTATTTGTCTTCTTCTTCCACTTCTCCCCGTCGCTTCAGCTGGGTGTCCTTTTTAACAGTGACTGGTGCTAGAGGGTCTACTTCTGTCTTTTTTCCTTTCCTTTCTTTCTCATCTGTCTTGGCTCTAGGGAGGCTCTCCTTCTTGCCGGGAGGTTTAGCTTTCTCTTTCCCTCCATCTTTTTCCTTTTGTTGCTTTTCTTCTGCCTGATAAGATGAATAAAATAAGTTCTCACTGTAGCCTTTGTGCAGAATAAAGGGCAAACTGCTGTAAAATTTTAGTGGTTCAATTTTTTTATTTGAATACTTTTCCCTCTCAGGCTCTATAATGTTAATGTGGTGAAGCTGTCTTGAACACTCTGCTTTATCCTTCTCAAACACATCATTCAGTTTATTATATTCTTACTAAATCATAGCGTTAAGACTTCACTTTAAAAAGGAACTGTGAGAGGTAGGTGGACATTATACCTACAAAACTAATGAAACACATACTGGTAGAAAGACAAGTAAAGAATCACTGTGCTTTAGTTACTGCCACTACAGCACTTGCATAAGCCATAAACCTTCCCTGGACTGAAGGAAAATAAGACAAAAATTTAATTTCTGTAAAGTCTTTAGCATCTCTGTTAACATTCTTGAGTATGGTGTAACCAGCACTATTTTCTTTGACATAAGTATCTGTCTATTATAAACTAGAACCAAGAATCTTGTGCTCATTTCACACAGGATATTACTCAGCCATTCTCATTATTTTCAAACAAAAACACCTACATTAACTTCTGCTCAGTAATTTAAGAGTAAAGAATGAAAAAAGATTTTGTAAGTATCCCGAAGCCTCACACTATAAATCCAGAAAGCTCAGAGACAGTCTAAAATTAAAATAAACCAAAATATATTAAGGTAAAGCGAGGTGCTGTAAGAGCAAGAAAATCTCCACCTTTCTACCCAGCAGTAGGACTATGCGCCAACTATGCAGTAATGACATTTAAGGATTGTAAAGCTAAATTAAATACAGTAAAATGATATTAACTTAACTTACTGTTACCATCCTGCTGATGTCACTTTAAAGGCTATTAAAGCAATGAGAAAAGCTCCACATGCAAATGAGATAGGGCAGTTGACTCTACACAGTTGCTTTCCCTATATTCAGCTGGAAAAGCAGACTTCCCAGCTGTAGAAGTTGTGTTTAGTTCAAATTCAAAACCAAAGCAGAAAATCTTTTCCTGCTTTCCCTTCTTCATGCATTCCCGTTCTGTAAAATTTAGAAACAGTTTCAAGAGATTCTTAAAACTATTTCTGTTGTGAAATAGGGGATTTGGTTGCTTTCATTATTTTCTTCCAAATTTATTCCACTTTGGACATTTCAAACCGAAGACTTTGATAGTACTACCTTGATTCTAAGCTGATGAACACATCAAAACAGATGATACAATCATCAGGCTACAAAGTTCACAATCATCTTTATCTATTGCATACGCATCGTCTTACATAATTAAGTCTCAAATAAACAGAGACATGTCTGAACTTTCCAAGATTCCAACACAGAACACTAGTTGACCTCAATACCTCAGGAAGTAAAAGCCTCTTCTTTCTAGGAGTCTTTCCTGTTCCCCCTACAATATCATATTTCTCTTTCCCTACAAGGTGCAGCTTTTTGTGGAGTTTCTAATCTTCCATTAGCTTTACATTCTGTAATTTTGTTATTTTAAGCTTCATATTACAAAAATCTCACTACCTTAAACAGTTTTCTAATTCAGAGACGCCTCTTCTGCATATTAATTTAAATGCATACACCTGTCAATTTATGTCAAACTTCTGCTCCTACTGAAATACAGAAATTTCATAATGGTTTATTTTTGTTTATTCACTTGCTGTTTTTCTTCTACCAATCCATTTTGTTAATTGATGTCTATTCGAAAAAACAATGGACAGTTATGTTGGCTTTCTGAGAACTGATCTGCCAGTAAAATCCTGGTTTCAACCCCCAAGTTGTTGGCAACGGATCTTGTACTGTACAAGCTAGTTGGAAAGGATTAAAAATTTTATGGCAGACACTTTAGAGTTAGAATTCTAAGTTAAAAGCCAGTTTCTGCCTGTTCTGTACTGCAGAGCATCCTCATAGTCAAATTCTTGACTCTGTCTTTGTCCTTCAACTGCTGCTCTCATGTTTGTCTGTCACACTTTGATACAGACGTAATCCAGAGGAGCTGACAACTTTGTCCACATTGCTTGGCTAAAACAGAGAAGAAATTGTAAGTTCCAGAGATTCTTCAACCTTCAATACTGACTATCAGATTCTCCAGGGAAATAAAATTATACTTACAAGAGTAATCTTGCCAAATCAAAGCTAAAGGCTCCATTTTAATATCGAAGTGCCTAATCTTTAAACTTCAAATTTTTGTTTTACAGTTTAGTTATCATCACTGACTGATATCTAACAGAAAAGTCATTTTTTCTCCATTCATTACAAAAAATCTGCTCTGTAGCTTCAGCCTCTCAATTTCTCTTCAGATTGAAAACACATGTTTTTTTGTCAGATTCTTTATATATTTCTGTGGCTTACATTATCATTTGCTGATCAATTTTGCAATTGACTTCTTTGGGAACAGGACACAACTTTAATTTATCACCTAGCATTAATGTTCTTGGGCTTGTGTGCTATACTTCATCCACAGATTATTCCCACAAATAGAATTATTGATAAAGAAATTTACAGACTTTTCAACTACACAAAATCCATGAAACCATTTTCTTCTTGCCTCTTTTACATGCACAGACTGCTTAGGTCTCCATGTCATCACATTTTACATTGTAGTTTTTGATCAATTAACAGGGTAAACTATTGCAGCAATTATATGACTTTCTGGTAATGGTCTTCAGCTGCATGAATGTTTGCTGGAAGAGGACTATAGCAAAGACCAACAGTTCAGTAAGTTGTGAAATGTACCACTGACAACTTTTTTTTTTAATTACAGATATTAGAAAGCAATTAGAGGTCTGATCTGATTGTGATTCTGTGCAAGCTCGGTCAAATTCCTCCTAGAACACATAAGCAATTTGACTGAGGCAATCTTGGAGCTAGTAGTGATGATCTTGGAGAATACGTGGAAGCGAGTGTTGGGAACGCTGGAAAATGTGGTACCCAGTTCTGAGAAGCAGACTTCAAGATATGAACTATTTGGAGGGAGCTCAGAGGAGGAACAAGCATAACTAGAAAAAAACCCTAGAAACCATAACATATATTTGGGTTTGTTTAGTTAAATATGTAATAGATTTCTGCAGAATGGAAGGTAAGAACTGTTGTCCCCTTACACAGTGAGAAGCGAAGCAGTAACAGGTTTAAATCAGAGCCAGGTTGATAAGGTTAGAAACCTTTTCCAAATGGCTATGTTGCAGAGATAGTTGAGCAGTAATACTGATTGCCATAGAAAAGTAAAAGCACAGCAGTGGAAGGTTTTAAGAACAGGTTCAAAAAACATCTGCCAGGAATAGTTTATGTATATTTTATCCTGCCTTAGTGCCAGAGTATGGAATAGATAACTTCATAGTGCTGCTCTGCATCTATCCTCGATACCTCTCAAGTAATAACCTCTCCTACTTTTACACTTCAGTGGAGATATATTCAGCTGAAGCCAGTTTCTAGCTCTATTTTCTATTGGTTCTAAGACTCAGCTAAGGCACTACTATTTATTACTCTAGCAAAGAGTTCTTGCACAATATTTTTTCTTTTCTTCTTTATCCCTGTCCCACCTGCATTTGAGTAATTGAGAGCTTCTTCTCCAAAATCTAATTAACTTAAAAAGATAGATTTCTATTCGCATTTCTTTTCAATTACAGATCTAGGAAGTTAAGTGTCCTGGTTTAACCCCAGCTGGCAACTAAGCACCACCCAGCCGCTCGCTCACTCCCCCCCAGTGGGATGGGGGAGAGAATCGGAAGAGTACAAGTGAGAAAACAGTTACTTGGGAAGACAAACGTCATCACCCAAAACATCCCCCCCTTCCTTCTTCTTCCCCCAGCTTTATATACTGAGCATGATGGTATGGAATACCCCGTTGGTCAGTTGGGTCAGCTGTCCTGGCTATGCTCCCTCCCAGCTTCTTGAGCACCTGGCACAGCATGGGAGGCTGAAAAGTCCTTGACAAGTGTAAACACGACTTAGTAACAACTAAAAACATCAGTGTGTTATCAACATTATTCTCATACTAAATCCAAAACATAGCACTACACCAACTACTAGGAAGAAAATTAACTCATCCCAGCTGATACCAGGACATTAAGCACAAGGAGAAAGCTGAATTTATGCAAACAGTACTAGAATGGAAGTGTCTTCATAAAGTTAATTAAGCATCCTCCCTAAGGCATACTATAGCACCTTCTTTTCAGCTTCTCTTCTCTGAAGATCCTTCTCTTTGAGACAAAGCAGTTGAAATTTCAACAGCTTTCCAGTTAGTGTTACAGGAATTTCTTCACCACTATCCAGAATGGCTTTGGCTACTTCTATCACCTGCAGAGAAAAAAATCCCCAAAATAACTGTTACTTATATATTTTTAATATTGCATTTGACACATATTTTGCATGCTGAAATGAGGAAGTGCTATCTTGCATTGTACAATGCATGGGTCAAAATGGCCACACTTTCAGAAAAACAATGTATCAGTAAAATGCATAGCTCTTCTTTGGTTCCTAAGACCTCAAATGAAGTTATCTCTGCTACAGCATGAGATAAGACTAGAATGGAGAAAACTGCTATGATTTATGTAAGGGTCAACAGACATGCAGTTCTCACAGTAAAATGTCATTTTTTTTAGGTTTTAAACAAAGCAGCAACATTAAGCAACTACTTATTATAAAGTCATAAATTAAAAAGCACTTAACAGATAGCAAATCAAGGGGAGTAGTTTGGAGTACTGTTTACAAAGTGACTAGTGTCTGAGGCACTAGCCCTGAATGAAAGATAAAAACTTCTTGAAGGGAATTTGAGAGGGTCTGTCTTGGTGAAAATACACCCCCTCCCTGTGTAATTCTGATTCCGTTGGTATGCAGCCTAATTGGGGTGAAATAAGGCTATTGAGTTTTCTTAGGGTGATGACAGCAGCGGGAACATACAGCTGCATTGTCCAGATGTGTGGCATTGACAGGCTGTTTTATGACTATGTTTTTTACAGCTTGTTTCCACTAAATTTCATACAACTCACTAACATCTGGGCCGTTTTCCTTGGAGCCTCATAACCACTTTATTTACTGCGAAAAAAATAAAATAACATAAAAATACCATAAAAAGTTGTTATACGTTTCTCTCCACTTGTGTTGTCTCTGTAATAAAGTTCACCTATGTAGGAAGCGCTGTTGAGGAATAATATAACCATAATATTTTCCTACTTTTGTTTTTAAGCAACTATCAGCTTTATTTATAACCATGGGCTGAATTAGGTGTTACTCAAATGTTCTGACATGTTTCTCTTTTCCCCTCTTGGAGCAATTACAGTTGGGCACATATGGTGTCAATTTTGCTTGCTAACATTCAGACAATGAAGGTGCACACTGCATCTCACTGAACTGTGTCTTGTCTAACGCAAACACCACCATTAGCTTTGAGCTTTCATAGTTTCTTGCCAAGCTTAGAAATTTTCACTTCTCAAGTAAAACCTAGGTAAGCAAATGTAGCCACTAAAAATGCTTCTCTGGATAAAACAAAGCCAAACTGGAATCCAGACTATTATACACCAAATTAAATTTTCATACAAATGAAAGCAAAGTACAGAAAAAGCAATATCTTAAAATTTGTAGTTTTCTGAATCGTGTAACAAGGAGACAAAACAACCAAAATATTTGCATTTATAAACCCTCCCAAAACAATCCTGCCCCTCCAACAGTAATAAACCTGATGATCTCCTTAACATGCACATAGGAAAATACATCATGGTTAAGATTAGTTCTGCTTTACATCTTTCATATTCAGAGTAAGACTACTTGCTGGTCTCAACAAGCCAACCATAGAAGGCTTACTGGAAAGACTCCCATTGACTTCAGAGTCACAGCAGAAAATCAAGGATATGTTAAGAACAGACTTAAAAACTCCCACAGACTGTAGGCACACTAGAAAGTATTAGCTATTCCAACAGAAAATAGTCACCCAGAGCTAGCTACAGAAAATCTGTGCTCTGAAAGAAAGAGACTTTGGTAGAAATATCATAGTAATTCCCCTTAGAGAGAAAAATCCTCATACAGTTCCCCCCCCACCCCCGAAATGGTGTTAAACAGCCTATGTAAAGGGATGCTTCCCAATTGCCTAATCTAGATGAGTTGCACATTTCTTGAAATACAATAGAGGGGAAACAGAGGGATTCTGGAAGGATTCCTGAAAAGGGTATATATAGTAACCCAGCTCGATGGCAGTTGCTGATTTATTGTTCATGGAAGAAGGAAAGAACACTTAGACTCTTTTACAACCCATTCTTCCTGAGAAGTTCAAAGCATTTTACCAGTCAAAAGCAATGCATCATGATTATTCCTACTTTGTAGATAGAGAATGCAGAAATGAAGGGACTTGTCCAAGGTCTATAGTTGAGCTGGACAATTCTGAGTGGGTGGGAAGGACAAATTTTCTTATGTGAGGCGTTAGAGAAGTACGAACCAAACCAAACCCTCCTGACTGTGGAGGGAGGTCAGACAAATAAGACAAAGATAAAATGAGCACACTACATTTGGCAATACAAAGAAAGCAAATAGTTTTTCATACAGCAATGTAAAATCTGCTCGATGCTGAAGCAAATAAAAAACAATCCCTCATCAGTGCTAGTTTAAAGACAGAACATAGATCAACCCGTGCACAGTAGATAAAAGAAATCAAATTTATTACACTTACGCATGTTTACTTCATTTGTGGCCCTGTGAATTATGCAGGCACCTGGCATAAACAGTTAAGAATCCACAGAGCCTCAATCACAAAGAAAGCTGAAGACAAAGGCTTGGTAGGAGTACAGAAGGAATTTTTTGAGATACTATGAGATGGATTCATTTCAGATTGGCTATACTTCATCCCGCCAGTGATGACCTTTTTCTTATGTGAGAAACCATGGAAACTTGGATGGACAAACTCAGTTAGGTAGGGCCTCTTTTCCTTTAAAGGAAGAGGAAACTGAGCATTCCTCACACAGCAGGGGTCACATTTGTGAAGTGCAGAAAGGCTTCAGTGATGCAGTATTTGATCTCATATGGTGGCAGTACGAACCATGCAGAGATTTAGCTGCCTGGTGCAAAGGGCATGTATTTCAAGCCATTCAAACACGTATGAGTGCTTGTAGGTGACACTATACCATTGGCAGAAGCCAGTGCCACTGAGACAGGAGACAAGTCTTAAAAGTTAGGGAAACATTTAAAGCCAGAGTCTTCATGGTACCTTTCTTTGAAATGCCTCCTTTTCAATATACAGAATCATTGTGGCTGCTAAATCATAATCAGAAAAGCTTTCAAAGTGATAAATAGCATTATCAACTTTCACAGCTTTATCACTACTTGGAAGCAGTAGCATCACTTGCTATGAACAGTGGTCAGCCCATTTCATAGTGTAGCTCTCCCATATCCAGGGTGAGCTTTCTAAAGCCCTGTCTTGCCTCTTGTTCTTGAAACTGTAAGAAATCCAGGCCATCACGTATGCCTCATACTCACATAACGCTTCCTAAAAGAAATATAATGGTTCCTAGAAGAACTACTCAGTAATTCAAATCCCTTAGCAGCTGACACAGTTCAAGCCAATTTGAAGCAGGAGAGCCATCAGGCAAGAGGTTATATGGATTACATGTACCAACCAAGTTATTATTTACTGTTCAAATGTATTTTCCTGAGCAAGCTAATAAAAGCAGGGGGGGGAAAAAAGTGATCTTCACTTATTACAATCTGCCATCAGTATCGTAAATCCCTCACAAGCAGCTTTTAAGATAGACTAGGGAACAAAAGCTGCATGCGTCATACTGCTAAATTGCTTTTGTCCAAAGAAGACTTCTTTACACATACTACTAAATATTTCTGAATCTGCTGATGTCATTTCATTAACTATAGTATACTCTGATCAATCATTTTGAAAGAATACCAGGATGGCACTGAGCTGACTCAAACAACTTCTTTCAGATCACACCTGCAGTGTCCTGAAAGGCAATTTAGTCTCTACTATCAGACCATTTGTCTAATTTCATTTTTCCTCTCAGAACCTCTTCCCAACTATGATGTCAAAAGAACACTCGCTTAATCGTTATCCTTCATTGGTGAATTAATGCCTCAATTCAAACTGAGCTTAAGGACTCATGTAAATCAGCATATCTGAACAGAGCTCCATACAGAGCTTATGTATCCACAATGTAGACTGTAAAACTTAAGCTAAGCCAATGAATCATCTTCGTTAATCAAAGAAGACTCTACCAACATGTATTCCAGAGAATTCAAAAAAGTTAAAGTGGATTTGATGACTCCTTCTGTCCCTCAGAATCCTTTTCAAACAAACCTACTAAAATAAGAATAGGACACTTCCACTATTGAACAATACAGAGCAATACTGAGTATGCTGTTCACGTACTAAGCATCTGCCTTTCTATTGTGAGAACATTTCTCAAAGCAGCAGCAATGGCTGCTTGTGCGCTAGAAAAATATGTTGTCACTCATATGAGTGAGTCTGTTTTTTGCCAAATCACAACACAGCTTGATCTGGTTAGCAGAAACCTAGTTAGAAATATCCATTGTCAGGAGGTCTGTTCTTTAAACCTCTCTCCACAGAAAATGTGCAACCTGAGGGCATACCTTAACTGGTTTAATCTCAGCGATGCAGAATGAGAACTTTCTAAGACATGTACAGCATATGTGTCTTAGTGTTACAATCACTTAAATAATGTTTTAAGGGAAATACGAACAGCTGAATAGCCTAATTTAAGTAAAAATGAGAAAATACATTACATAAAAATTAGGATGACTTTTCACCTTGGCTTTATTAAACAGCTCACAGAAGAGCTCTCACCATCTATGACATGTACCTCCTATGGCTTCCTGACCACCAAAATGAACTGCTTTAAGGGAAGACAAAATACAATATGAATATCCAGTGATTCCAAAGATCAGTCATTAGCATTGCTATCTCAGGAAGGAGGAGCTTTATGCATAGGGAAGGTTGTCTAATGTGACTCTTCAGCTACGTGTTTCCTTTTAACACTCTGATTGGGGGGAGATAGTTGAATTAGCATTTAAGTGATTTCTGAAGAACTCCTACAGAACCCAGACCTTTTTAAAAAGAGAGGACAGGCCAGTCGGCTGTGATCTGTGCTCAGAAGAGATATATTGCTATGATCAAATCTTGAAATGTTTACATTTCAGTGCTATGAATCTGCCCAGCAAGTCTTTCCATTGTGGAGTAGAATATTTTATGCTTCTGCGAAGTAAATTGTCTCCAGTAATTCCAGCCAACTGGATCCACACAATGAACATTACAAAGCTAAAGAATTTAGTCACGCTTCTCTAACGTTGCATCTGGCTAGGAAGAGAACCCAATCAGAGGTGGAACAAAAAGATTTAAGAAGCAAAGCTGTCTCATCAACCCTTCTGCTGGCAGAACCCATCTAGCTACATCTTGCCGGAGTTTCCTAAGCTGCCTCAGAATTCATGGGCCAGGAAGCCCCAATGGCCTCGTGGGCTTGGCACCACGGAACTCCTAGGCAGGATCTTTCCACCTTGGTCCAGCTTTGCAAGAGGGCTTTGGGCATTTTTTAATTTTTTTCTTTGGTGACAATGGATTCTGGGATTAGTTGCTCTACTTGAGAAAAATGTCTTACACTCTATTGTCCTTAATTAACCAATTATAGTTACCTGAAATTTTTGAAGGCAACAAAACAGCATTTCCTTTGGCTACTCCAGAGGGTCCCTCTACCAATTCAAGGACAACATTCTTACAGATGTAATTGCTGTTTGCTCTAGTTACACAGAGATTTCAACAAAACCTGCCCAGAAAAAGCAGGAAATTTTATACCAAGTTGCATGCAGGAAACCTTGCAATCTAGGAAGCAAAACCAAGGTCTCACCAGTGTTCTAAAGCAGGTTTTAAATAGATAGATGAATTTCAAAAGGTATCAAGTTTCTTTCCTAGAAAATAAATTGTCAGCAATTTTGAGTTTTATGAATGGCCTCAGGCCAAATAATTACAGCTAACAGTAGTAAAATAATAATACATGTAGAGGGCATTGCTTCTAGAATCCTAGAATTAGGATTATGAAGAAGATGAAGTATTCTGAAATGGAAAGAAAAAATGAACAAGTTCAGTTGTCTCATGTAAATAATAGAACCCAATCTCTCAGATTTTAGGAAACAGAAAATTAGAAGACACAGATTGTTTTCCTGCAGGAGCTCAAGCGTTTTTGCCCCAGTTTCAGCACTTGGTACTTCTTAACATGACATATTGTCTTCAGAGTGGTCCCTGGAAAGGTTTACTGAATTGGAGAGACTTTAGAAATTGATTACAAACAACTACAATTTCTAGGACTGATTGGTTCACAGCAACAACAATTCAATCTCAGGGAATAAATAAATCCCAAATGGAAGGCATATAATTTGATAAAGGACGACACATGCCACTATCGATTATGCAGTGGCATGACAACAGCAAAGGCTGATGCAAAGACATGGTGGTATGTCTTTACTCTGGGGAATATTTTATTCTTTTTAGGTGGCATGGGTTTCCTGTATTTGAAATAAAAATCCCTTTGCTGTTTTCCAAAGCTTGGAACTATTTACCTGATCTCACACACGCCTCTAAGGCCACTAGGATGACCTAGGTCACTAAGACATCAATACTGGACTGGCATATAGAACACAGAACTAGGCGAGATCTTTGCTATTCTGGAAAGGCAGCTGAATCCAGGTGAATGCTTTGTCTTTCGTCAGGACATTTCCTTATCTTTCCATTTGGCCAAGTTATAAGAAGGCATTTGCCAATTATATTCTACTCTCTTGGATATTGGTGCTAGCAAGGCAATTGTCTGTCCGAGCAATTCAGCAAGCGCTAAGAAGTCCACCAGTGAAAGCCATTATGAAGTAAGAATTAAGGTGAGTAGTTGTGGTAAAAACTCGTGTAGCTTTTTCTCAGTGAGTCTAGTAAAATCTTCAAGATGTAGGAAATCCTGGAATACCTTAACATTACCTAGGAGGAATGTGGATAACCCAAGTTTGCAGCTCATCTAAAGATGCCAAACATTTGTGGCCTGGGGTGCGATAGTGTCTGTTTGGAATAGTTTGGCACAGCCATAAATTGTCCCTATTCAGTTGGCAGCAGAACAAACTGAATTGCTTGTAAAGGTCTCCTGTGATATAAAGAGCGGGGTGAATCTAACCTCAGCTGACACGCAGACACTGGTAGTTTTCCATAAGGCTCATTCATATTGATATTCACAAGTTGCTGAAGACCAATGGGAGTTGTGAAACTTGCTAAAGATAAGCTAACAAATTGTTTCCTTAACATCCTTTTAAGTAAACTGACCTAAATACTTGGACCCAAGAGGCAGGGTAGTTAAACTCTCCTCAGAAGTCAAGCCACTAAATATCTCAAGTAAATGTACCACCTCAGGTAGTGGGATCATTTACAAAACATACTATATTCTGTACTATGATGTACCTGCTAGGAGCTTGGTAACACATACAACAGAGCTGAAAACAGATGAGTAGATAGTGCCCACAGCAGGATTTGAAGTCCCTTACCCTTCCCTGGAGCCAGTACCTCCCTAAAAGGCATCTTCATTTAACAACAGTTCCCAACTGTTTTTTGAGCATTAATCCTCTGCGTATCCATACAGTGTAAGGGCCAAGTGTGGTGGTGCACTCCAACCCAACACCCCTTCTCCTGGGCCGCTTGTTGATCTGGGCCGCTTGTTGATCGCAGAAATTCCCGTGAAACCTTGGCCTTGGTGTATTGAGTCTGGCGGTTGAGCGCTCCTTGACTGTACCAGAAACTCTGCATAGCTGAGGCTGGGAACGTACTCCTACTGCCTGGCCCAGATGCCATCCCCTGATACCCTTATCTGAGTCGTAGCTCAAGTGGAACAATACTGAAACGTTGAGAATTTTTAGTAACTACCATCTGGGACTGTGGCCAACATGGAAATTTACAGATGACTAAAGCCAATCATCTTGCGAACCTATAAACAGTGGTCCAAAGTGAGACCCTTGGAGCTCTCCTGGACCACAGCGGGCTGCACTCAGCATCTCCCTCTGAGTGGGATGCCTCTCAGAGCTCGCAAACTCTGAAGTTTGCGAAATTCGAAGGACCATCACGGACTGCCACAGGACTTGGGCTGAAAGACTCCTTGGATGAAACACTCCTCGAGGCTCAACCCTTCACCCATTGAGAAATGCCAAGACATTTGACGTGAATATTTCACTGAACTCGAGGGGAATTTTTAACAGGTATACCTTTTGTACATTTATATATATTTCTGCCTGTGTGTGTGTGAACTAATAATAAGCATAATCTGCAATTAAGTGACTTTTGTGATTGTAGTAGACTCTACTAACTTACTTTATAAATGTTAAATTAGTTAATGATTAAGTGCTGCTAAAATCTTATGATCGATCTTAAACTGTGAATGAACCTTAGACTGTTGCTAAACACATATAATGTCTTAGACATAAACCGTTAACCAAGTCTAAGACTAGGGGTAGATCCAGCTGCACCTAGACTCCTCTCTGAGAAGGATTTTAGAAAGCAAGGGGGTCTACTCTGAACCTCATGACTCAACGGGAGGATCTCCTTATCCTTTTTGTATTAGATATAAACCATTGACCAAGTCTGGGTCTAGGAGTGGATCCAGCTGGGTCTACTCTGAATCTCGTGAATCAATGGGAAGGTCTCCCTATTCCTTATATTTCTCCCATTAGATGTAAAATCAATTTTGTTCTACAGAATGAAGACAAAATCTTTCTAACTTTTATTACAAAACAGAATTCTATTGACATACATTTTTAGACTGAGAAAGCTGGATTTTAGTACAAGTATCTCTACTTTTGAGAAAGCATGTTCCTGATTACAACCTTTCTGATGGTGTTTTGTCAAAATCTATACACTTCCACAAAAATATTTCACCTTTAATTATACGTTTCCACAAGAAAACAAAAGGCTTCCTTAAAAGTTACTCCTAACTAGCATTATTTCTGAAACTGGTTTCTCCAGGATACCAACCAGTCTTTGCTCTCCTCCAGATGCTACATGACTCACAACAGCTTGTACCTTCTTGGGTGAAAATACTCCTTGCCACAAGCGTTATGTCTGTGACATTAAGCGTTTTGTTTTCACATCAAGCTAAAACCAAAACTTTTGATTTTTCTGCCCTAGGAATTTACTATAACATCCTTAACACAAAATAAAAGCATACTCCTTATCCCTAGTGCTGCCCTTCTTTTTTTTTTTTTTTTTACTGAAGATACTGTTAGAGACAATGATGAGAGAATCTAAAAAAAAGTTACACAAGACAATAGAAAGGTATAAGATAATAGAAAGGTATGAGATATTCAAGACCTACTGAAGAGAGGACATAAAAGTTATTTAGAAATAGAACAGCTATTCTTAACTGGTTTCTTGAATGAAATGCATGCCATTGGGGTGAGGGAGTAATAGAATAAGGTAGTTTTGAATAATTATGTATATATATATTTTAATACATATTAAAATATATTTATTATCTAATTATATATCACATGATCATATATAATAAAATATAGGCATAATATTTTTATAGACATAAACTTTCATAATACAGTAAGAGCACCTATCCCAGGAACTACATGCTCAGTTCCAATCTGAAGTGGACCTTCTCTTTACATCATGACGAGACCAGCACTTCAAATAGTCTTACCAGCAGCAACCCTCACTTCATAAGTCTACATTCTACACACTTGTAGCAAAGCATTAACTCACAGAAATGCTTAAAGACTGCTTTTAATCCCCTGTTTCCTGGCTAAATTAATTCACAGTTGTCCACTTCAGCTTGCTCATTGCTATGTTTTACTATCCTACAGAAGTTCTAAATATCTTAGGTTATGTATTTTGTGTTGGAAGGCGCAGGAGAGGAACGTTTCATTTACACCTAGAAAACCCAAGGACCCTTCTGTCTCTGCTACAGCCTATTGCCTATTAAGGCAAGAAGTACTGTGAACATTACACAATTTCCCAAGGATTCTGACAGCACAATCGTAGGGAAAAAACCAAACCAAAGAAAAAAGCCCATGTACCATATAAATAATTTCAAAACAATGCAAGACTATTTCTACCCAGTAACCTTTTAGCCCTCAAAATGAGCTGTCTAAAGCCTGAATTAATTAAGATTTGTATGCAAGCACTCAACCGAACTGGATTTTGATGGCAAAACTGCGCATACTGTGCTCAGCAGTAGAAGGATTTAATTTGGGGGTCTCTTTGGTTTGTTTGTTGAAACTGCCCAACGAGGTTGATATTGCAATACGCCTGGTGATATGGGTTGACTGTTATGTATCTTGACTCAAACAGTAAAACTGGCATTTCTCCTGCTTTTATCAGTCCTGAAGTTCGAAGTATCTGAGTTGATACTCCTTCCCTGTTAGCATGGAGGTAAAATAGTGAGGTTTTGTAAGAGAACCGTTTGCCATGCAGATCTGGAAGCAAGTCAACAGGAGAATCAAACAGGTCCTGTGTTCAGCCAACAAGGACAAGAAGCAGAACAATTTGTAATCAAAATTCTCTATTTTCTTCTCTTTAAATATTAACAGTTCCTGCATGTGACATGCAAGCTAATGTTTTCTTGCTTGTCACAAGCAAGAATCAAACAGAGATAATTTAGTGTAATCAGATGGGTAACAAGATCCTGGACAGCCTGATTTAAAAGTCCTCACTATTTCAGATTTAAGGAAGAAAAGCAAGAAAAACAAGGGAAAGACGATGTATGCCAGGAGAGATAAGGACAATAACAGATTTACTTTTTAAAAAAAACTGTATCAGGAAAAAAATATCATTAACATGGCATTGGTCTGGTATTAAATGGAAACAGTAGAAGAGTCAATAAAGATGCAGGAAAACTAAGGCTAATCAGTGATTTTTCTGCTCTGTATTCAGAAAGACAACAGATAATATGGTTGTATCACTTCATTAATAAGCAGTTATTTCCAAATGTATCAGTGTAATGTTGCAAAAAGGCAGCTTTTAAAGCTAGGCATACCAAAAAACCAGGAGACCTGGACAACGTAATCAAAGAAGTATTAAAAATAGGTAGATGAGGAGCTCTTTGTGTGATGAATTCTTTAGGCACCTCTTCACATTCTTGTGTGAAGAATTCCTTAAGCAACTCTTGGAGAACAAGGGCAGTTTTAAACTAAATAAAAGAAAGCTGATGTCACACCAATACTTAAAAAAAAGAGAAACTAGAATAACGTGTATTTTAAGTACTGGCAATGTAATGCTGATCATTGCAGAATAACAGAGGAGCTAATATTATTTCCTTAATGTCCTAACAGAGGATTCAACGAACAATAAATAGAAGGAGGGTAAAGTAATTATTACCAATTAAATTTTGTTCTTTTTGGAGCAAAAAAGACGGTGGTCTTTTCACAAAGAGAATAGCTTTCTCTGGTAAGACTGTAATTCTAGTTGAAACAGATAACTCTGATACAGTCAAAAGCACAATTCCCTAAGTATTCTTTGACTATTGATTTAAAAACAAGCATTCTATAGTTAACAAAGCAGTGACAAAGATTAAAACTCATTAACTGACAGATTTTAAAATGCAATTATAAGGAGTCATCATCAAACAGGTGAGTTTCTTATTGGGTCTGAAGCATACAACATATTGAGACTACTCTATTTAAAAGTTTGTCAGTGATCTGGGAAAAGACACAAAGTCTTCAACTATAAGTTCTCCAGAAGACACAATAACCACGGCAGATATAAAGAATGTAGTGGAAAACTCATTCATACAAAGAAATTTGGTTAATGTAGTTAGTATAGTGCAAGAAAGCAATATGATTTGACTTTGTTAAATTACAAGACACTTATCTCAGAAGAAAGAAAACAGGCCAAATTTACAGGATGGAGAACCTGTAAAGTGGTAAAGTGTAAGGACTCATTGGTCAAGTGTGAACCAAGCAATCCAAAATTAGCCCTCAGTGTAAGGCAGCAGCCAAGATAACTCACACAATCTTCAGATTTGTATACAATGAGCTATCAAATAGGAGTACATGCATTGTGTTATGCTTGTATTTGATATGTATTCAACAAAACACTAAGTCCATTCAGTGTCCGCAACTAAATTAAAATAGGGAATTGTAAATGTTTGTTAGAGAAGATCCACAGAAATTACTAAAGAATTGAAATCAAACCTCCACAGAAACAAAGAGAAAAATTAAGGAACAGTTTGAACACAATCTCAAAGTTTCTACACAAAGAGAAGATTAACTGCATGATTTTATTTAATTTAGTAAATATGGCTGGAAGCCACACATTGAAACATACATTTACACTGAAAATAGAAGTAACTTTTGCCAGGAAAGGTCCTCCCCAGAAACAAATTAAGTTGTAGCAGATTCTCAGTTGTTTTCAATCATTTAGAAAAAACATCCAATCTTGATTTTAAAAATTTGAACACACAGATTATTGTTGAAAAAAATACTGTGACCGGTGGTACAGGTCACAACAGTCTCTTCTGCCAATCGAATCTATCTACTAATTTTACAGAAGATAAAACAAACTGCTAATAGCACCACTGGTAAGAAAGCCAACTCTTGGGCTACGCTGTTTACAAATTTTATTGTCAGTATCCTTTCTCACTAAAAAAGAAGAATCAAAAAAATTTAGTGATCTTATTTTGTGCATATATATATTTATTTTTGTAGCATTTACTATGGTTTCTTGGGAAAACAGATCACATTTACACTTGAAAAACAAGTCCAAAGTTTTCACACTTGACCAGGAAAGTTAGCTCGCAGAGAAGTGACATAACTCCCGTTTAAAACCTCTTGTAAGCCAGAACAGTGTAAACCGTAACAATGTAAGCCTAAAATATAAGGCATTTAATTACTAAGCACTTCTCAGCCTAGACTGAGTACAACGCAGAGAGCATTGGGGCAGTTTAACCAGAGATGAAGGGAGAAGGAGAATCTTCTTTTCAAAGCTCTGTGTCTCGCAGAGGAAGGAAAGATGGAGAGGAGAAAAAAGGCATCATTAAAGACAGGGAGCACTTCCACTACATTTGAGGACCAAAGCCCAGATAGTCCATTTACCTTTTCCTTTCCAATACGACTGCCTTCTCCAACCCCCTCCTCCCCTCACCCCCTGTAAATTATGGGATTTGCTGCTGTCACAGACTTCACTCCACGTGTGTAACGGCCTCTTCCACTGGGTTGTGCCCATCCTTTCTACTTAAAGCATGCTGCTACTTTTTCACAGCATACTATACAGAGCCTAGCAGAAGATGAATTTACTCCTTATTCTGCCATGCCTAGGAGCTTTTCTAACTTCTATTCACCTATACCTGTCCTCAAGGAATCATGAATCTAGCGAGGATTTCTGGAGTGCAGTGCACACTGCTCATGCTGCCTCTCGCCCTCAAAATGCAGGCCACACCGGTAGAGTTAGCTACCTACCCAGTGATTAACAGCTGGGAAATACTTATTTACAGCTGATTTATTCTACTCCAGTCTCACAGAATTCCAGCACGAGAATGGGCCAGGATTTAGATTTGGCCCCTGATTTGACAATATTTTTCAGTTTGACAACTATAAGTAGGAGCCATGCTGTGAGAAAGCAGAATTAATATATTAAGTCTTGACAGGTAGTGGAATAAAACTATGTTTAATTGCAGTCAAGCCTTTTTGGTTACTTGGGATGGCTTGTCCAGGAGATGAGTCAGAGCAGTGTGGGGAAGGATGGTGATGTATCAAGACTTCAGTTTTGTTTCACAAGCACAAGGACACATTTTGAAGGCAGTGTTCTGGGATCCACATCCAAATAAAACTGCTCTGGTCTCTGCCACTTAGGCTTTTTTCATCTTTCCATGGCCCTTTATCCCAAGCATCTCAGCTTATCCGAGAGAACCACAAAATTGTTGCACGTCTCTCTCCCTTCCATGCCTCTCTCTCTCATGGCCATACCCCTTATTCAACTGTCCATGTTCAGCAACGTCATCTACCTACTTCCCGTCTTATCACATGAAAGGACGACATGAGACTCCATCTTCTTTCAAAATCTTTTCTCACTATGGTACTACTCCACAGCTCCAGCTTTTTCCCTTATGAGTATGGGACAAGAGTCCTTCTCAAAATTTCCTGGATGACATAAAGGTAACTTTCCTGACCCTGTCTGAATGAGTCCAACAAAACTTGAAAACAGCTCTTACAAGGAAAAAAAAATCCTGCCATCCACACAGCCCCTGAATTCAATCTCACCAGAATTTTCCGGGGGGAGTGGAGGGGGTGGGGAGGAAATCAGCTTCACGAACAAATCTAGTATGGAAAATTTAGACTTGAATAGATTTTCAAAATTCAAAATTTGGAAACTAAAACACTATCATATTTAGTAGTGGTAAAGCACCTTAATTACACATGACATTACCAACCTTAATAGAAAGTTGACAAAACAAACAGGTACGTAAACAATAAAAGACATATACCTTGCTTATAAAATGCATATATTTTATTCAAACATACTGTAGGTTTAGGTCTTGTCTGTTGGAAAAACTGGACATGATTAATTAATCTGATTCATTATAAAATCTGTTGATATCTGTTAATCTTTTCCCTTCACCATATAAAGAAAAAAAATAATTTCCACGGCATCTTTATGAAAGACTCAGCCCAACATAATTTAATTAAGTGCTGGAATTAGCACAAAATTACAAATCAGGACTCCTACTCCCATCAAATCACTTAAGAGACAGAAACGGTGGTAAACACCTAATTCTCCTGGATTTGGAAATCTTTTAGCTACATATTCATAAACCCTGCCCTGATCCTCTTCACTTTGTACAATAAGAGTGATAGGAAATACAACACAGTAAGATGATAGAAACCCTGAAGGGAAATAATTTAGAATGGATAAAAGGAATTATTTTAATACGTTATATGATTAGCTTGCAATATGATGTATAATTAGCTTGCAATATACCAGGAGCAGTGTTAAAGTTTCTTGACTTAAAGCAGGCACTGCAGACTGCTGCACAGAAATTTATTAAAAACCCCTGCATTTCAGTAGACGCAATGTGCAGGACCAATGACACAGGTAACAAAGTTACTATTAATACCATTAATAACCACATTACTATGCACGTCATCAGTCCCAAATTCACACACATGTACACATGTCATATGTTCAAAGACCATTAAATGTCAGGAATCTCATTTACAGTCTCCCTAGAAATGAATATGCGCTTGTGGATACGCCAGTGTGTTGAATCCTACACAGAGAAGAGAACCGTATGCAGTGAAGACAGAAATGCTCCTCTCAGAAGAACATTTCACAACCCTATGTTCTGTGCTAACCTCATACTTGTTTGTCCTCACTGCAGTGGAAGCTTTGAATGCACAAACTGCACGTGGACTTTAAGTGAACGCTCAGGAGCAAATTCTGCCCAGAGAGGCAGGATCTTAATGCTTGTGGCAACATGATAAATCTTTTAATTTGCTACAGCCAGAACGGAAACTGAGTCCAAGCAAAAGGTCAGAACAGGCATTTTATATTCTCTGTTAAAGGAGGAGAGGAAAAAAATGTCTTTGAGGAGTAAAGTAAGTAGCTAATGAGACACAGCACTGACAGCTGGAATTTAATAAGTATCCACTTCACAAGGAAAATTGCTCTTGGTAATTAAATACAGGTATCATACAAAGCTTCTGCTTAGAACCAGATTTCAAAATCCTTCTGTCAGTAGGACTGAAGAGGTTTTACGCCCCAAGTAATATAAGGGTGAGTTTGCCTGGGAGGCTAGTCCTAAACGAAGAGGGTTAATTGCATAAAATTCACAGTCATGTCAGTGGTAAATAATTCCGAGGGGACTTGTTCAGATAGTAGTCTGGCATTACTGAAAAACAGACTGCAACTAAAAAGACCTGTTATAAAGTCCACCAAAACCTGAGACACATAAAAAGTTTATTAGTCATTGCAGAACTAAAATGCAAACAAGATCTTTTTAGAGGGATCCAAAATTCTTTATGCTGCAGGTCTGTAGGGCCATAAAACTCTACCCGAGAAAATTTTAAACAATCTTCTAATTAATCACAGGATTTTATAACCTCTCACAAGCTGTAAGTAAAACATTAACAAGGTAGGGAGAAGGAAGTCCTCTTTGTACTAAGCATGATTCCCAACCCCGCTGACATACCCCACTAGAGGAACCAGGTTAGAATTTAACATCAAACTGAGATTATAACGGATACTAGCACACAGAGATGGTGTTTCATTTATGGGACTGCATTCCCATAAATGAAGGTGTAAGTCTAAATTACTGCGTGTATCTGGAAGAGCAGAGTCTAATCATTTTTCTGTAATCTGCGACACCACCATCAAAATATGACCACATAACATATTCTTAACATAATAAAAGTCATATCCCTAAAAAGACATCTTGATCCTCACTTAATTAGCAGTCCAATAGAACACTGTTGGTATCACAAGAAAAAAACAGTTTAAGTATCTAGATGGTTGAGTGTTTTTACCAGCTACATCCAATAGATTTGCATTTACTCAGGTGTGCATAACGCAATTACACAGCTCTATTTACCTCAGCGTAAAAGAGCACTGACTCCGCAATACATGTTTTAACCTACCTCATGGTACATAGGTACATCCTTAACCTTTTTTCCCTTTTGATTCCCAGATTCTCTGATCTGCAAGGAAACAAAGTATTCTACCATGAGAAGATTTTAAGTTTACACAAATTATTTTACTAGTTACTCCCTTTTGAGAGCACTACACTCACACTCCAAAATAGTGACGAATCATCTTATGGTACCCCTGCCCCTTAGGGAAGGAACTTTTGTGACCAGCATCTTGGGAAAAAAGTCTGTAACAAAACCTCACTATTTACAGGGAGCAGATCAGCTTATACAGTAACCTTTTCTTTTTCCATTTTTAACTCCTATGAATTAGTGTAATTTTTAAAACTTCCACAGAGCAATTCAATTGAATACGAAATTTATAGTTACCACAGACCAAAGAAGTTAGTATCTAGAAGTGAGATCTAGGGTTTGGTTTGTTAGTAAAAGTTCCATTATTGAAATACCTGTCTGAAAATGTCTTCACGTGTTACCACGCTGAAGAGCTTCCGCTGTGGCACCTGCACAGCAAGAGACAGGGCCTTGGTGTGGATTTCATCCTCAAATTTGGCCCCAACAACAAAAGCGATGCTAGGCTTCCAGTCATCCTATTTTCCAAAATAAGATATTTAAGGTATTAAAACACAAGCAAACAAAAGCACTTCTCCGCAGTTTCAAGGAGCAATCCTGTAGGGATGGTTAATCCCTTTAAGACATATTCAACATGACTGTATTAATCACACTGAAACAAACTGTATACAACCCGAAAAAGTATACATTACTTTGTCCCAATTCTTTCTGCCATCAGGTGGCAGCATTATGCTATGGAAAACACAAATGCCTACTAACAACCTCTACAAACCTCCTCGCAGGCAAACGCTGCATTAGCACCACACAAAGATAAAGTAACTTTTAAATATTATTTGCAGATTTGACAGTTCAGTAAGCAAACAAGAAGTGGATTTTGAATATATGTATTATTGGCATTGAATATATGTATTATTGTGATTATTTGCTGTAGAAATAAATAAACAAATTTCAGCTCCGTCATCCCGGGAATTAGAAATGCCCAGATACCATTTTCTGAAAATTGTAGCATTATTTGTATGATGTTTTAGGAGGGTATATTTATGCATACCATGGTTCTTACATGGTTTCACTAAGTATTTTGAACTATGAAAAATTACTTATCAATGGCAAGTTATATTTCACTACAATATTGACAAATGAAAAACACTAGCAGTTTTCAAACATTTGCAGGAAAATACACATATTTTTATCGAAAAAAATTTCTGATTTCAAGCATTGAAGAAATGCAGAACAAGAGAAGATTGGAACACATTATTTAGTAATATACATCCACAAAAGTTTCAAAATTATGTTGTTCAAAATTATATTAAGCAACTTGCACTGGTTATTCTTCTTTTCCATTTCTTCTGCTTTAACCTACCGGAATCCCTTTCACAAAGCGAGTAGCTATCTCCAGCACATCTACATCTCACTCCAAAGTTTTCTCTACTAGCATCAGTGGCACCTGAACCATAAGCACTTCCAACGGTTGTGCCGTACACTCTTCAGGAATCACCAAATTATTTTTTTTCATTGCACACATGCATGTGTAAACTGCAAGGATATCAATAAAGCTGCACGAAGGTAAATACGGAAAGAGCTTCAGTAAGATGAAGGTAGTCCCAAGACATGGTCACACTAATCAGGACCAGGCTAAGCGGGGTCACATACCAGTCCAGTGTGCATCATAGCAGGGAAAGATTTTAAAGACAAATTTAAGAGAGGGTGGTAACTCTAGGATTTTGATGGAAATATTTTCATACGTGTATATTACGTACAAAGTCCTTGTGGAAAAGAGAAACAAAACCTGAGTTGATGGTAAAGTGAGAGAAAGGACTGTTTCAAAAAAAAAGTTAGATGTAAATGGTAAAAGGAGAAGTTTCTTCTTCCGGTTTTACTGTACCTTTCTTCATTTGTTCCTTCTCTCAGCCTACCTGAATGTGTGCGATTTAAGTAACTGATGACTTGGGATGGGAGAAAGCAACAGTTGACAAAAGTTTCAAATTAGTAAATGCTCGCATGAAGGGAAACAGTTTGTCATACTCTTAAGGTAACAAAGCATAACATCACATGAATATGGCATGACGTGATTATACATACAGGCCCCATTTTTTTAACCACAGAATATTCAGAGAAACAAAAAAGATGGAAAGATCACCTGGGTCACTAAGTGTAGTCTTCTGAAACTGCAAGTAGCTACAGAGCAGATACCTAATCCAAAAGTGCCCCTATAGTTCCACGCATCATAAACTTCCTCGATGTTTTATAGCAGCACAAAATAAACCTTAAGTTTTTAAAATTACAAAATGGAAGAGAGTGAAAGCCTATCACTGATGCTTTAGGAGCATGCAAACACGATGGAATTTATGAGAGAAGAGTGTCTGGCTGACCTGGGGCAGCAGGCACTGCTCAATGGAGAAGCGGCGGCAGCAATGGCCTGTGTGGGGACTGCACCAAGTACACTGAATTTCTTTTTCCCCTTTCTAGTTGGAGAAAGGACGGGGGACGATACCTCCTCCTGCCTAAAGTTGCCAAGATAGCTACTGGTGCACAGCACTATGAAAGAGCTAGGTATTCCAATATTATCATCAAAACATGGGCACAGGAGTTGCAGTTAATCTGAATTCAAGTTAAAGTTGTCCTTGTATAGCTGCCAAGAGTTGGACACAAAAACTTTACCATTCTTTGAACAGAGAGCATTTAGATGTCCATACTTGTGTGCCAATGTGTAATTTTCTAGGCTTTCAGAATTGAGATTGAAAAGCCCTGATGTGGCAGTATCCCGGAGTTCCCAGGGCCCACCAGCAGAGACAGAGCCTTTAGAACAACAATCCACCTGCAACGTGAGCTAGTGGAGCGCCTGATACCACTACGCTGTCCTCTTCAGAGAGGACGACCAAAAGAGGGGAACGAGGCCCAGTGAACCTCACATACAAGCGCAAGACTCAGGAATGTCAGGTTCTACCTCAGATGCTAGGGGAAGCATGGTCCAGCAGAAATACAGAGCCTGCTCCCACAACTTCCTGCAGTTCTTCAGACATGCAAAGAAATCCATCAGAGAGTCCTAAAACCTCTGCCTTATGCCTTCTTCAGTTCCTCCTTAAAACATGCTGGTACCTTGGTGCCCACAAATTACACCTGCTTAGCACTGATTAACATAATTCTGCAATAATAATGTCTCTGAAACCTGTCTTCCTTATAGTCCTGTCTCTTCTTGATCTTTCCAACCCTTGGTCACAACTGTCCCTAGCTGACTTCTCCTTCCATTTCCACTCTCTGTTCCTCATCTGAACAGAGGTTCCACCACTTTTCCTAATGCTTCCCACATCTGTTACTTGCTCCCCTAACTCTCATCCTCAAGTCTCCTTGTCCAGCTAGTCCCTAGTTTCATTACCTGATCCCACTTCCAGCTTTCATAGAATNCTCCAAATCCTTATTTGCTAGCCCCTCTAATACTTCCCAGGCACTTTCCGAGTTATGTCTGAGCAATGAGACTTTCTCCCTCACGATACTTGTGCATTCTCTGGGAAGGCACTAAAAGCAATGGAGGGAGAATTTTCTTGATTTCCACTGTGGTGCCCGCCTTCACAGCAGCCTGTAACGAAGCACAAAGCAAAACATCAGGGTAAGTCCTGCTTGTGAAAAATGAATTTTTCAAAAAACTTGGGATTTACCCAAACACATATTCTCAGAAAAAGGAATGCTCTCAGCAAAAGGCATGCCCTTGACGTCAGTGTGGCACTTCTTCTCTCCCCCTAAATTCTCTGCATCAAAGAAACAAGCTGCTAAAGCTTCTCCACAGAACAGCTATGAGAATATTTATAGCAGAGGCAAAAAACTGGCTAATATATTAAAAATAAAATACATCGAATGAGCCTCTACAAGATAACTGGTAGTGAAAATTATAACCCCACTTAACAATTCTACAGAAGTATATGCAACTTGATAGTCTTTCGAGTAAAAATTTAAAGAGTATTAGAGATAGCCCATACCTCCCTAGCTGCAAAATGAAGAAAAAAGTATTCCTTTTGTAAAAAAGGTGCAATGCCTGGGAACTGGAGCTAGATAAATACCAGAAGTAGCTACACACTTTAACAGGGAATAATGATCCAGAATTCTCAGAGTCACTAATAGCATGTAATCTATTTCCAGACTGACCAATTTTGAAGCCCTCAAAGATCATTTTTCAGACAAGCTGAACATTGAGAACAGCAACTGAAGTCAATAAGGACAGCGAATGTGCAGCGTTAGTACATAGTTTAAGGTGTTTAATCGACTATGCTCTTTTCTGACCTTAAAAATCTACTATTTTTGCAATATTGCCCTTATACTATCAATACTGTAACAGTATCCTTAATGTTCAAGGCACTGAAAGGATAGAGAAGAAACAGACCCTCCTTCTACAGCTCACCACCTAAAATCACAACATAAAAATGAGAAGGAAAAGTAGTAAAATGTATATGGTTACTTTAAAAATATTTTCTCCCTCAATATACAACTGCTCCTCTACTGAGTTTAATTCTTTCAAATGTTATTGTAGAAGTGAGACCTGAGGAAGGATCTGAAAGAGGATAGATTAGTGACCCTAAGGCTACCTCAAATGAGTTTCCCAGCTTAAAGAACAGGATAGGGAAAACCATAAAAATAACTACTGGAAAAGCATGGAAACAGTCTAGGGAGGCTGCCACTGAGAGTATAACACAAGCACTACGTACTGTAAATGAAGACGACCAAAATGCAGGGAGTAGACAGCCCACAGAACCAACAACGCTGATTCAAACATGAATGAAAAAAAAAAAAATTGAAGCTGCAAAAGTGGCATTGGTAACTGAATACTCCTTAAACAATCTGAAACAAGCTCCAAGTAAGGGGAGGCCAGACCATTCTCACTGGAAAACATCCAGTGACAATCATTGTCACAAATGACACTGCCCCCTCTCCCCGTTTTAAAACTCTTGGCCATGCCAAAAGTTGAAATGCACCAACGTCTCTCTCACTGTTAGAAATAACCACCTATGCGGGAAGTTTCTATGTCCCTCAGGTGAAGGGGCTGCAGTTCCTAGCAAGATCCACCTAACTCTGAAAGCTCCATGTAAGCAGCTAGCAGTTTTCCAAAACCTTTGTTTTCACAAAACACAGAAGGTATTTCATCATCTCCTGATTTTGTTCTCAAGCCTCCACTGTGTCCCCCATAATGTGATTTTTTTCCAACTGTTAAAAACCAGTACACATAGCCTACATATCTTATTTGTCACAGTAGTATTGGAATAGTGTAGGTACGTTGAAGAAATCCATAACTTCAATGCACATTGAAGAAAAAAGCAGACACAGCTCTCAAAATTTCGTTTCCTTTTTAAACATATCTTGTTTTCTCTGCTTCATTTCCTAGACACAAAAGGGCAGCTGTTCTAGAGAAGACATTTGAAAAAGTCAGGTATATTTATTTTTGCAGTACCAGTTTCTAAATCTCTCTGGCCAGGAAAACCATCAAGCCGCTACCTCACCCTGCCCCCTTTCCAGGCACTCTAAGTATCTGTCATTTTGCGTCATCACTTAGTCTTGTGATATTTAATGGGTGTGTGTGTGTGTGTGTGTGTTTGTGTTTGGTTTGGTTTTGGTGTGTCCCCCCCCCTTTCTCTCTTAAGGCCACAGCTAGTAGGTTCATTTCATTACAGCACCATTTCAAATTTAACTGTAATGGCTGAAGAGAAACATTTGAAAACTTAAACTCCAAACACTTCAGCATCAAACAGCAAGAGTTCTTTAATCTCCTGATTTGTAAGTAATGCCTCAGAAATAATGAGATTTATTAGCGATTTATAAACACTTAGGGCGATATTACCTCTAGCGTTCTTGGCTTTCAACGATGAGGGAGCTTGTAAATCAGTAAATACAGCTGGCATTACTCGGAAAGGTTGTTCATCAGCAATTTTGTAGCCCTAACGTAGTGACTGTGTAGGGCATCACTGCTAAGAAATCTGCAAGTCCGCTTTCCTCATCTGCTGATTGACACGTGCCCATATTACTAACGGTTTCTGGTTTTAAGAACCTGAGCTTTTGCTGTATAATCTGGGCAGGTGCAAAAGTATCAAAACTCAATTGAATGTTAATTCCTCTCTGAAGAGGAAGCAGTACGAATAGTAATCAGAAGTAGAGCCATCCTATTCCGAACATTTTTAATGGTTTTACAAGCTTTAATTTCAGTCCAATTTTCAGGCTCTAAAATGTCAATAAAATGAGAGAAACCACACAGATGGAAAGTTAGAGCAGAATGTGGCTTCCAGTTGCTATGCTTAGTTATACTAGCTAATTAGAAGATACAATAGATTACAATTCTTTCAGTTGTTAAGGGCTGTATTTGCCCAGAATTCACCTTTCACTTCGCAAATATTGCCCTTTAACTACTTAAAACATCCAAAGTTTAAAACTAACTAAGAATCTTAATTTATATTTTGTAATTTAATTCTGCAGTGAACCCAATCAAAACATCTTGACAAATATCTGAAGGCAAATACAACGTGCAACCCCATGTTCTTCTGCGTAGCACATTAGAAACAAAAAAGATGTATATAAACTATAATGTGAGGCTCTGCAAAATCCATATTTCCTCTGTACATGTTTTTAAGTTGTCTGTTTGCCAGTTTTCACAGTGTGTTTAGTAAAAGCAATTATTTGGTTAGTAAATACCATTTAAATCATATTTTAGTTAGCATACCCGACCATAAAATCTTAACACCACTGGTAAAATGACTCCTTTTCATAGATCAGACTAATAAAATATTGTAAGCCATAAACACACATTAAAATGTGAAATTTCATTGCTCAGTCTATCTGGTACAATTTAAAACCAGTTCTAGTAAATTCCCTTTGACTCCACTAAAGGGAAAGAATATTCTCTAAATTGATACAAGTAAAAGATTTTAAAATTCATTATACATGAATTACCAGGAGATACATTTATTTAATTGATAGGATTTTCTGTCATCTCCCAAATCGTCTCAGATTCATATGGTATATCACATGCAATATTGAGGAACAGTAAGAAATAATTTTGTGCACTGTGTCCGGTGACACCTACAATTAAAGTTGCTCAACACTCTCTTTTACAGGCTGCTTTCAGTTCCTGACCTTTATATATTCGAGATTAAATCCTGTATGCTATAAGATTACTGGAGCAGGGGGGAAGGATAGTGTGGTTAGACTAGTTGCAGAATGAGATTTGATTTTTAAAAATAATTTTTATCCTTTAATAAAAAACCCTATGTGATTAAGTAATTAAGATATTCAATTCCCTCCGTGTTCGAGAGGAAGGAACTAAAATTTGGCAGCACAGCCATACTTGTATCAAAGACGTGCTTTTACAGAGCACATTTATTTACATTAAGTATACCCACATTTGGCCATACTTGATGAATCTTGATTCACACATGCTCAGAAAAGATTTGTTGGCATTTGACAGTTTTGCACCGAGTACGCTCCTGCCCATGAGTATAAGAGCTGAATAAGAATCTTCCTGCAATAAGAAATTTCAGCGGCTGCCCAGCATCACAGAAGCCTGAGTTCAAGCTGACCACAGCAGGGAGACAGTTTTTCCCATGTTCCCAAGGCTCTGTCTGCTAACAGTGAGACAGAGAAAGAGAAATTAGCTTAACTGGAACAGAAAACGGTTGGACAATACCAGAATTAAGGAACCAAGGAATCTTAATTCAGCCCCCATGGGTACAGGCATTACGATAATCTTTAATTAGGTGATCACATATTTTTTCCTACAGAATTCTTGCCCCATTCAGTGAACATATTCAACGTTTCTTTCCATCTGCCTCAATGTGTGGTCCTGAATAATCCTAATTCTGGCATTTCCTAAATTTTGAGCATTTTATTTCCTACCTTTTAAAATACTTCAATATAACGGTTTGCATTTAACAAATGTAATAAATTACATGTAGAAGCAGCAGAGTAAACAAAGCACTTTGTTCAGTGAATTCACTGGACAATATCCACAACCACAATAAACACCACCATAAAAAAAAAAAAAATCACTAATTGGCACCTTGCTCAGAAACTGAGTAGGTGATGGAGATTGAACCTCTACCCCCTTCTCATGCTTCAGGGAGGTTCTGCTAGAGTAGGGGTGAGATTCATAAGCAAGAAAGGGCTCAAGCGCCTTTGAATTCTCCTGAAAAATCTACATTCTAAAGAAAAATAGGAAACAACAGCCTTAGCTGAGCAGCTTCCTTCAAAAAGTTATTTTGTTTGACTAAACTTGTACTATCTGGTTACTACTAAATAAAAGTTAAAGCAAGTAAGTCTTTAAGAGATTTTTGGACATCTGTGGCATTTTCAGGAAAACTGATTAGCCAGTTTAAGAGCCACCTGAATTCAAAAGTCCTCACAGTTAACCAGAACTGCTGGCATATTAAAAAGAAAAACAAAATAAAACTAAACAAAAAAACCCACAGCAACAACAACAACAACAAAATACCCTCATTTTTTTAATAGGGCACAACAGGAACCCACCAAACAAGGAAGCCGTGGAAGTCATTTGTCTCACTTGCAGAAGCAGTGCTGGGTAAATACGTGCTAGATAAATATTATTGTTTGCTAAACTACTATGCTATTTTGAAACCAAATTCTCTCTTGCAAGTCAGGATTTATTAGAATTACATTGCTTACATAGAACCTGGAAACCTAAATATGACTTTAGATCCTCACACGCTGTAAAAGGGGANCTCGGCTGCCTTCACCTCCTCGAGGTGGGCGGACACCAGCGCGGCCTCCCAGCTCTTGGCCGCGGCCCCCGTCGAGGCGACCCCGTCGGTCTTGGGCCGCTTCGGGCCCATGGCGGCGCGGGCAAGAGGGCAGGCCCCACGCGTCGCCGTGGCGACCGGCTCCCGCGAGGGCGACGCCTTCCGGCGGCGGCGGCCGGTTCGTGCCCAACGTGCCTCCAGCCCGCGGGCGGCGGCCGGGCCCCTCCGCCGGGGGGTCCCCGTGCCCGCCCGCCGGAGCCTCCGTGCTCGCTGCGGGTGCGTGTGTCCCGCCCGGGCCCCTCCTGGGCCGACGGCGGCCTTCTCGCCTAGCCGCTCCCGAAGCGCGCTAGCGGGGCTGGGCAGGAGCCTCNTTTTAGCTGCACACACTCAAGCAGGAAAATTACAGCCTCACATTTTCAACGCTACAGTTAATGCTGTGTCAGCACCTCCATCAAACCTCGTTGTTCAGCAGTTTATAAAAAGTTCACTCCGAGCCGAAACTTGGCACCCAGAGCCCCAGCAAGAAAAGCGCCGAGGAGGAAAGGCGAGAAACCCGCTGGGCCGCNGGCGGGCAGCTGCGGCCGCCACCTGCAGCCGCCCCCGGCCCGGCTGCCCGCAGGAGAGGTTGGCCGAGGCTGCCTGGGAAGGGGTCGGGCCTTGCCGGGGGGCAGCGGCACGTTAAATGTCGCATCCCGGGGGCTGCCCCGGAGCCAGCCCGCCGGCAGCTCCCGGCGCGCCCGGGGNCGCCGCACGTCGGGACGATTCCCGGCCCTCCCCGGGGCGACCCCGCGGAAGCCCCAGCAGCGACGCTGCCACAGGCCGGCCGGGGGAGCGGCGAGGGCCGCCTCAGGGCCGCCTCAGNCTCCCGCCGCGGCACCGGAGCGTGAGCTGAGGCCGGCCGCCTGCCGAGCAGCGGGCCGGGGGAGCGCACAGGTGCGGGCAGCCGGGCCCGCTCCCAGGCCGACATCACTGCGCAAATACTACCATATGTTACGGCACTGGGACCAGAAGGGGAGAGGGAGGCACAGTTGGGAGAAAGCAGGAGAGCTGCCAAGATAAAGAATTCATTACAGAGGAGTCATGTCGTGATCTCACACTGGAGACGAGTGAAATATTCTGTGTGATTTAACATTTGGTGAAAATATCCCAAACCACATGCTGCCCTTCCCCCACCGCCTTACACCGACCCGGGTTGCTCGGAGCCTCCAAATCTTTATTTCAGTTTCGTCGGAGCCTTAAAGCCCTGCTGTGCCGCACATTATTGCTTTAGTCAGAATTTTGTTCTGGGATGATGCTGACCTAGTGTATGTGCTGAATAAAACACCTTTAATTTCACAGTTTTAGTGGAGAAGGGGGAATGTAGGTTGATGGGGACGTAACAGGCAAGTCTCATATCATCTTAGTTTGCAGGAGGGTATCTTCCCCGGGTTTGCAGACAGTGATGTAGTTTATAACATGGGAAAGCTGCACAGTAGATTTGCCAACATCCATAAACATTTTCCCCCACCCTGTTTCTTGGCTGGTGTCCATTTTTCTCTTTTTGAGGTTTTCTTTTGTTGTCCAGAAAAAAAATCAGGCTTCAATTGTTCACAGAAACAGGCAGTGTGACGTTCCCACCATGTCCTTGTTCTTCATTATAGGCTGGGCTACGCAGCCTGTGCCTGCTGAGGTGCGCTGAGAGAGTACGGGAAGGAGGAATGGGGCAGGATCAGCAGTCGATGCAGCAGAACGGGACAGAGATATGGGGCAGAATGCACAGATAATGGTGCCAAATATCCTTATTATGAACCACCCTTCCGATTTTTCATGGCTCAGTTTTCAGGGCTGGATGTAAGCTTGAGAAGGATGAAGGGGAGAGGGTTGTGCGCCCAGGTCCTGATGGTATGGCTGGGAATATGCACTGCCATGACGTTCGTGGGAGATGGCAACTGCTTAATTATGCCTGCACCTGGATCTGTATGCTCAGGGTCGTTAGGAAGGATAAAAACCAGCAAGACTGATGTCAGCCTACAGACAGCTCCGAGAACATGAACAGTAGCTGTGAGAACCACGAACTGGCCTGTTTCTATTGTGTGTTTGCTTGAATGAATAATGATTATTTGAAGGAAATTGTTTTGTTCTGCTGCTAACCCTCTTAGTAAACGCACCTAGATAATTTGCTGTTTATTGTTGTTGGATGCTGTAGCAAATAGCGCGTCAAGCTGAAGTAGGACAGCTGATCCCTGGAAGCTTATACCAGTTCATTTCAAATGACCTCCACCACTCTCCTGAACAAAGGAGAGAAAGAAATTATGTTTATTCCCTATTACAAAGAGCCCTAGCGTATAGTCCTAAAATAGGTACTCCAGTAGTGAAGTCAGCTAAAGACATCTCCTGTTTGGCTGCTTGTCCTTATCCATTTGGTTGTGCTGCCAAAGATGCTTGTAGGCCAAGCTGTAAACCAGATCACTGAAACCTTCGTGGTTAAATCCTCCAACATACAAAAGAGACAAATCAAAAATATTGGGAAACTACAGCCTTTGTTTCCTCCAAATCGTCTGGACTACAAAATACCCAGTTGTCTCTGAGCCATCTGAAAACCTCCGGTTTGCTTCTGAGAACTGAAAGATGGAGTGGCTGCAATCTTAAAACTTGTATTACCAAAAATGAATGTAATTCAACTATACTGATAAGCCACAGATGAGAAGAATAGACAAATTAAGGTCCCAGAGAGACAATACGCAGTTTGGTGTACCTTCTGCGCGGAAAAGGGATGCACACATGTAAGCCTGACATTTCCATGTAGCGAAATTGGATCTACCATTAGTGTAAGAGTTAATGGGCGAATCTGTGATGACTTTGCGTATGACAAGAATATTTATTGTGAGATTTTCAGGGAGAGTAGCAACCTAAAAATCATAAAGTCAGCCTTCTATTTTCTGGCTTATTAGAAAACATAGTGTGTGAATACGTGAACCAGTAAGAGTGGAGTAACCAAGGCCATGAATTTATAATACACATGCAATTCTGAATAATACTGTGTGTAAATAGAAGGTAGCTTGCCTTTCCCTGGGAGGGGGGTTAACAACCCTGTGTATTCCGGATTTACACAGCGGGGTAAGAAAGCGTGCATGGTTAATACTGTGGAGTAGCTAGACACAATAACATGTTCCTGTGCCCACACTTTTAATAATAATATAGAAGGAATATTTAGAAATTAGGTATATTCTTTACCTCCTTCAGGAAGAAGAAACATTGGTTGCCTTTTATTTCAGGGTGACTTAAAGCACATTTGCACTTACTTGTTCTCCAAGTAAAGTGTGGGGAGTGGAAAGGCATTACTAGTTGTAAAAGTCATGTCTTCTCTACTTGATACTTCCTGAAAGACTACAGCTGACTAAAGAACTAGTAAAGGTTTTGGATCTTAAATAATTAAAGCCTGATTGACTGAGAGGCGAATTAATTTTAATTGTGCTTGCTTTTTAAAAAAATGCTTATTTTAAATGCTTGACAAATATTTGGAAAAAATTATCTTTTCAGTAGGAACCATCAACTTCTCACCTTCAGTTGAGAAGTGAGCAGAGTCCTCTTTGCTTGAGTCCTTAAGAACACACTTAATTGCTTTATATTGCTTTCATAAGATTTAAGTATTTCTTAAACACAGAGGTTTCCTGAATTATGGCTTCAGAAAGCTGTTTCCGTTTTAGAAAACTTTCCAGAAGGTTGTCTAGAACAGCTAACAGGGCCTTTAGCACTGCTAAGGAAAACAGTCCTTCATATTCCTTATATTTCTAAAAGAAGAAAGGTATTTAAAAAAAAAATAAAAGTACACTTTTTTTTTTTAAAGGAGAACACTTTTTCTCTCAAAAAGGAAGAAGGGAAAGAACATAAACTTCATTTTACTTTCCTTTCCAGTTCCATAGCACTGCAGCATCTGGGCTGGGAACAGCTTTTGCTTGAAGTTTGCAACCTCCCAGGACACAACTGTCTCACAAGTTACACAGATTTGGCAGCTATGGCATGTGTTTCCACAGCCTCCCTGAACTCTCACATACCAGGTTGGATGTAGGAGGTCTTTGCCTATAGTTGCTGCTCTGGCCACCAAATGATTTCTTATAATTTATTTCTCAGTCTCTACATTCGTTTATATAATTTGCATAAGGCTTCCCACATGGACTGCATTGGCCTCGTGGATGCGGACCAAATATCTGTCTTGGCTTCAGGATCTAGAAAGCTTATTTCTACATCAGTAAATTATAAGTGCATGTGCCCTGAAAGGGACAAAGGTTAAGCTGAGCGTAAATTTATTCATGCATTCCCCTTCTGAACGTGGCATGGTGTGCTTATAATTTTTCTAGCGCCAAAGGTCAATAATTTCTTACGAGTTCTAACCATAATGAAACAATAAAACAAACTCTCGTCCTCAGATTGTAATGGGCCTTCCTAATAAGAGAAGAGTTGCTAGCTGCTTGCTGAACTGTGAGAACATGCAGGGATGGTTAGAGGCAAAGGGAACAGCTAAATTGTAAAGACCATACAATTGGGTCAAGTCCATCCGCCACATGGCAAGGCCTGCCCTCTGATGCTGGGCTACTATATGCACAAATCACTAGACCTAAACCTATTTAAGCCTGTCCGTCTAATAATGTGGCCAAAATCAAAGCAAGCTGTAGATATTCCCTTCTCCCTCTGGCTCTAGCATTTAGTGTTGGCCTGGCCAGTCATTGTTTTTCCTTCACTCAAATATCTCCCGTTAAGCCGAGTTACAAATGTATGCAGCCTCTGTTGTTTATCACAAGCGTAACAGGCAGAACAGATCAAACTTCCTTTATACATACAAATAAGTTTACATTTAAGAGTCTCCACCAACTTTGTTTTACTGGGGGAAAAAAAACAACTTACAAGGCCCTGCATTTAATTTCGGGAAAGATGCTTTCGTAGTCTGCTCTCTCCCACGTGCATGCATGTGCGAAGAGAATGCTTTTCCCTCTCTATAGCCAATGGTATAAGGATTTCTGGCAAAGCGCAAAATGAAATCCATTATCATCTGTCAGTAAAATGACTTCCAAATTCCAGCTGGATGCTGTGCAACAGTCTCTTTAAAGACAGACTCTCTCTGCATTTGGTATTCTAGTTCTACTGTCTCTAGGTAACTGAATTTTGGAAGCAGTTCAGTGCTGCCAGTCAGCAAAAAAGTCCAATTTCAGATATCTCGGGCTTTATTCCTGCCCCTTTCCAAAGCAGATCACAAGGTTTTATTCTTCTCCCTAACGGAATAAATCCAAAGAGAACTTTTTCCCACCCTTGCAGAAAGCCATACTCCCACCCCCAGTCCATTCTCCTGCACTTTCAAATCCTGTTCCATTGCCTGCTTTCTCCTGGCACAACAGGAGTCGTTTCCCGAAGGTTAGAGGGTCCTCCATGGAGATCTGCTTCTGCAGCACTCCTCACTCCTGCCGCCATCGAGAGAGGAGTCCTACACGGTGGTGCTGAGGACTAACCACTAACCTTTCTCAACAGCCAAACAAAGCAAAGTCTAAATAAGTGGAATTTGAAACGTTATTACTGATGCAAAAATAAAAATCTTTCTAATCCGTTAAAAACAAACATTAACAGCGTGGAGGGTAAAGGGATCTGAGATGTATGCCAGAGTTTGCACTGCAAATATTGGTAATAAGTGGTGGAAAGACATGGTGGGTTTGTTTATTTTTTTAAAGGAGAAGAGATTATTTATAAAAATACCTGCAATCTGAACTGGAATTGGAGTAATTAAATGGCTAGAACCATAATTCTTTGGTCTTGGTATCCTAATTCTGTGAACTCGTACTTGGATGGTTTTTAACTGAATTTTCTGAGGATAATGTCTAATTGCAGAATAACTAAATTGCAACAATATATGCTATTCTGCAACTGTTGCTGCAACTTTAAGTCCCTCTCCTTTCTTTCCAGTCTATTTCTCTGAGCACATACGCTCCCCAGTAGATCTAGTTCAACAAGTAGGTTTTGGAAAGAAGTACATGGAGTAATGGCTATTTCCTGCCCTATTTGGGCACCTGTCTCTCTCGGTCATACTTGTGCCTAAAATCTGCTTTATAGAACAATCACGATTAAACTTCCCAGTCCTAGGACTGTATCCCAAAACACAGTCATGCCTTACCCTATCATCCACTAAATCCTTTATCCTTCTGTAAATCTGAAGCCTAACTAATAGTCTCCTTACCTCTGACCAGAACAGCATCCTACACATTTTTCTTTCCCACCTGCACCATTCCTACCTCACAAGCTTTTCTCATTCTGCATCTCCAAAATTCAGGCTGGACCCCAATCCCCCTGCTTGTCTCAGCGGACTGTGGCACCATAGAGCCTCCCAGCCAGCAACTCCCAGCAGCAGCAGGAGCAGATGTCTCCTATTTGAAGGACCAGCACCTCTCTCCTGCCAGTCCTTGCTTCTGGATGCAGCTGGTCCATGTGGTCTGTGAGACACCTGCCAACCCCCCCCACCAGCGAGCTCCTGGCACAGCGCTCCAAAAAAAAGTATTTATGCAGATGTGGTCCTCTCCCTCACGAGCTGCGCTCCTCCCTCGAACTTCATCGAGCACCCCACCACCACCATTTCCCGGATGACATAGGAAATAAAAGAATATGGGAAGGCTGGGTACTGCAGCAGTTAGCGAGTTGTGTTCACAACCTGTAATTTGGCCAGTCACCCTATAGAAACTCAAATCATTTGAAAATTTACTCATTCCTGAGGGCATCAGGATCTAGCCACGATCCTACATAGTGCCCCCATAGTGCTGTAGCCCCAGCTGTTATTAGGAAAAGCACAGTGAGAACCAGGTGATGGGGATGAGTAGGCTGTGAGCAGTCTCTGCCTGCCAGGGCCTCACCTTGCACCCTCCCACCGAGATAAGCGAGAGATGGAAAGTATTATGAAAGGTGGCTTCCTCTCTGGAATTATCTGTAACAGTGTATTATTCGTCAGCTTCTTCGGATGGGCACTGTGCAGTTATGCAAAGTAACCACGAAAAAAGACAGTTTCCTGCCCCCCGAAGTTTGCATATGATTCCTATGTGCAAGATTTTAGTGAGTCTTAATATGGGAAGTTGAAAGAATTTGTACTTTGTTTCTGCAAATGACAGCAAAAAGAAGGATCTGTCAGATTATCTGCATTTCTTAAATTAGCTATTTGAAGGAGAGCAGATTTAATTTCAAATTTTCAGAAAACGAATTCTTTTTTAAAGAGCAAATGTCATAATTTTAGGAAGGGTAAACAATATTTTCATCCCTATCGGATGCTAACACCTGCTTTAAAGTAAAAGCTCCACTTACAACTGACAGGTTGCATAATAAAGAAAAGTCGCAAAGAACAGTCAGTAACACCTTATCATCAACACCGTACAGCTTCTGCCGTGACCACCCGTTCATAGGGGCTTGGTAAGCTTTAAGCAAATAAAATGCAGCAAGTTTACATTATATCGTTACACAGATCAAGTTTAAAAGGATTTCTGATTAGCACTTTTCTTAGTTAACAAACTGTATTAGCACTAATTCCCGTCAGCCAAATTCCTTAATTCACATTAACATCAGTCCGAATGAAAACCAGGCCTTTTGCTGTCTCTCTCCGTCTCATTACTTTGGACAAAGCAAAACATTTACTGTGGCAGGGTTGCAAGACGCTGAGGGCCATCAATGGAAAAGGTAGCTAAAACCTGGCCATGCTCCCAGTGTATTGACCTGCCTGTGCCAGCATTTTCAGATCATGCCATCCTTAACGCTTATTTTGCTTCAAATGATTTTTAAGAGTGGTGCTAGTCAGCATTTGCAAATAACGTGGAGAGATTTGACATAAACAGCCGAGCTCAACAGTTCGGCCCAAGGTACTGGCTGTGGTGTCTAAACCCTAATTCTCTTCTATGTGGATATATTCTGACTACGCAAACGTCATAAAGTCATTGTGACTGTCTGTCATCACGTATGACAAAGTAAGACTGTGAGCGAAATGAAAGAAAGCAGAATTTCTTTATCTCAAATGCCAACAGAAAGCTTTTTTTGGTGAACTTGTCTTCTTCCATTTGCCTTGAATTATCTTTGCTCTTCTTCCTCATCCCACAAAATCCTATGATGACTAAGCAATAACAATTTAAAGAAAGCACTGATGAATTAGTTATTTTTACTGCAAACTCTCATCCGTAAACCTTGAGTGCCATTACTACCAGCATGGATCAATGAAGTGCAACTTGTCTGGTTTCCTCTTATACAAAAGTCTGACATTTGCAAGATTTATTTGAACTTTTTTGGGATTTTGCAACACCAACTATTGCTTTCCAGGACAGAAAATTAATGAACTGAAATTGAAAGGCCGTCTTCTGGTCTAATGATGTTTAGACAACACCAGAAAGACAGAGTTATGCCACCAAGAAGTGTGAGAGTTTGGGTGTAATAAAAGGCTGCTCTGAAACTGAATCACTCCTAGGGTAGTTTTCATTTCAGAGGTGATGGAATTTTATTTCAGAGATCATAACGTAGCTTTTGCACAAAAGTTTCAATCAGCACTTTATGTTCTTTTTTAGAGCTTAGTACTTGGGATTCCAAGCTGGTGCAAATATATCGCTGCTATTTTGGGGCAGTAAGCTAGCTGTGGGAAAAGCTGATCAGTTCCGAAGCAAGGAAAATATTGACTGCTAAAGCTCAACACTTACTTCATTCAGACTTTGCCATCGGAGTTCAAGTAATTCTAGATGCTTCGAAGAACAGGCTGAGGCAGTTAGCTCCCCAGATACCCTGATGGATCTGAGCTTATGTACCTGGCTCACACACCTTGGCCACACATCCTGGATCACCGGAGGTCTACTCACGTCTAACTAGAGGGCTATCTAATAGGGCAAAACAGGGTAGACTGAGTTGGCTTACCTTTCTTTACTACCCAGAATGAGTGGATTAGCAACACGTAGTAGATACGATTGGCAGCACTTCTCATCCAGTGGTTCTAATAGATTTTAATGAAACATTAGTCAGTTGATCCACTACACGTACTAGGATGCTGTTCAAATCAGAGACCTGGAGATCTTTACTGCCAAGGACAGTGGAGTTCCCTGTAGAAAGTGCTATCCTTTTTGCTTTTCAGAAATATGGCAAAATGATGGAAAGCTTCACAGTGCCCTAAACCAAATTCTTTGCCTGAGTGTTCATGAGCAAGGACTATTGATGATGCAGCTTGGCCTTTGGGAGGCATTCCTCAAGGCTGCATTTATGCCATCATCGATTGTTCCATCAAATAGCCAGGACCGGTGTGGTTTTTCTGAAAGAATGACTACATTCCTGTTCCTGATTTTATCTACAGAGGCGATACGAGGGCAAGGAGAGAACACAGGAGGGACAGAGCTCAAAACGAAAACTCTGGGGCACACGGCATCGCTGCTGCCACACACAAACAAGCAGTCCGTGCAGCTGGAAGTGTGAGAAGGGTGAGAAGGCACTGAAAGGCAGGCGTTTGAAGCTGTGAGAAAATAATTCTAGTTCTGTCTGTGCAACTACACTGCTGGTGGGGCATGGCACTGGTGGAGCACGGCAATATTACCATTAGGGACTGCACTATGTGTTTAATGTCTTTTTAAACTGAGACACCTTGACCTGCCTTAACCCATTTGTTTGCCCATCCTCCCATGCTGGGCTCTAGACCTCCACTTATGCATTTGGAATTTAAAGAATTGTTGAAGGGAGGAAACATTATGCGCAGCCTTTCATCCATTTGTTATCCTCAAGTCAGTGGGGAAATAGAATGTTTTAATCGAGTTTTGAAAGGCTCCTGACCTAGACGGGAAGCCCTGGAAATCATTTGCATTAGACTTTTTAAAAGAACAGCTTATCAGTCTGATAAAGATCAAGCTGGGGATGTCTTGCCCAGCTGCTTTCTGGGATATTTATGAGGATTTGATGATGGGTGCTTCAAAAAGCCTGTGGTGGGGGTTTTTTTGGGGTTTTATTTGGTTGTTTTTTTTTCCAGAGAACATAGGATTCTTCTGTACAGTAATATGCATTAAACATAATTTGAAGAAAGAAAGATAGGATAAGACAGTACAAAGCCAGTTGTAATGTTAAATGTCCATATTTTCAGTGTGGTTCTGTATGCATTTGTAAAGCTGCAGCTGCAAAACTCAGGCTAGATTCTTCATAGCAGTTTTCTTCACACAGTGAAGCTAGCAGATGTTCAGTACTTTGTATCTATGAGAAGAAAAGTACAAGCATAGAAATACAAACATCAGTGTGGGAGACCACAGTCTTTCCTAGGTAGAATAGATAACTCGACTCCTTCATGGAAGGGAATGTATGTATTAGAGTTATCCCCTGTGCTATCCCTCCAACTACACTTCAGACGAAGGCTACGCACCTGGACGAGAAACAGTGGGATGCGAGCACACACGCCGAACCACGAAACTATAATATTTCCTGTGTGATAACTTGGTTGTTTCAAACTTATGCTCATGACCTAAAGCTCTAGAAAACACTTATAATTATTATAATATTCTGCCAACTCTGGTGGAAGGCAGGCTTGTTACCCGAGATGGAGCTTGTGGTAATGTTAGATGCCGCGATTATTGGCTAGGTGGCACTAGAGGTTATTTATGTATTAATGCATGTGCACTATTTACTGTATCCATTTGAAATTCAGCTCACTGTACTGGTGAAAAAGTTCCTATTATCACAAATCCGCTCTTTCCTACCCTATTGCTGCTGTGCACTCGCTTACATCCAGCAAAAAGCCATTTTCATAAGGACGGCACACTCTTTAGCTGTGTGCATCTTTCATATTCGTGGAAAGCAAAACAAAACACCGTTCGCTTGGGCCTTTCCAAGAATAAAGTTCTAATTAACATCATGCAAATCAACCAGATGCCTTCTGCTCTGGGACAGTGGAAGCTTGTTTTATCTCAACTCCCCAGTAGACTCCCAATTTATGTATTTCCAGTAGTTACTCTGCTCACTTTCTACAATAGTGGGTTTGGGCAGGATCTGGACTGCAGTTTGCTGGTGTAGTGATGTGGGCTCATGGCATGATAATTAATCCTCTTCAGGGTGGCACCGGCGAGCCGGCAATAATGCTGGAAGCAGGAATAACCGTGCCAGCACCAGGACTCTCATGCCCACTCAGGGAATGTCATTCAAGATGGTGGTTTAACTCCTCCAGCAGAAGAAGGCCTCCTATCAGCAGGGGGTCTCCGTGTGGACTGTCACACCGGCAGAGTGGCTGTCATTGGGAGGAGATCTGCAGTTTAGACAAGGGAACGTATAGAGGATGCTCTGGCAGCCAATTCCCGTGATTCCCAAGAATGCCAAGGAAACCGGTGGTTTGGAGGCCAGGTGAAGTACATCACGGCGGGACCACCGGAGACTGAGCTTGTACAAGCGCTGCCATGCAGCACCAGTCTCCAGCCCGCCGGATGCTAACGGGGTAGGGCCAGACATCTTTCGGAGAATCAGGCATCCCACCATCGAGTCAGAGACCACCAGGATGATTTGGGTTTGGACCTCTAAACAGGAATCGATGCAGCTTGATGAGAATACGCAACATCCTGTCTCCTTCAGAGAAGGAAACTGCCCTGCAGGGATCTCTTTGCGGTGACCTTGGCCTTGCTCCATAGCTGGGTGGGACGACATAGCTGGGTGGGTCCTGCACTTGGGCCAC
>VZTQ01003651.1:0-29129 GCA_013400755.1 Pelecanoides urinatrix
TGAACCTCATGAAGTTCACACGCACCCCCTTCTCGAGATTGTCCAGATCCCTCTGGATGGCAGCCTCTCAGGCATGTCAACCACACCACTCCGCTTGGTGTCAGCTGCAAACTTGCTGAGGGTGCACTAGATCCCACTGTCTATGTCATTGATGAAGATATTAAACAGTACGGGTCCCAGTACAGATCCCTGCGGGACACCACTCGTCATTGATACCCATCTGGACATTGAGCTTTTGACCACTACCCTCTGGATGCATCCATCCAACCAATTCCTCACCCACCGGATAGTCCACCCATCAAATCCATATCTCACCAGTTTAGAGAGAAGGATGTTGTGGGGGACCATGTCAAAGGTCTTACAGAGGTCCAGATAGATGACATCTTAAGCCCTTCCGAAGTTCAATGATAGAAATGTTATGGAACTCAGGTTCAAAACCAACATCACATGGGACTGTACTAGAACACTTGTTGATTCTTTCATTATAGTTACACTTTGTTGTGGTTTAGTCCCAGCTGGCAGCTAAACACCACACAGCCGCTTGCTCACTCCCCCTCCCCCCCTCAGTGGAATGGGGGACAGAATCAAAAAAAAAAGTAAAAATTGTGGATTGAGATAAAGACAGTTTAATAGAACAGAAAAGAAAGGGAAAATAATAACAATAACAATAACAATAACAATAACAATAACAATAACAATAACAATAACAATAATANNNAATAACAATAACAATAACAATAACAAGAATAGAATATCCAAAATAAGTGATGCATAATATAATATAATTGCTCACCCCCCACCGACTGATACCCAGCCAGTCCCTGAGCAGTGGTCCCTGGTCCCCAGCCAACCCCTCCCCTAACTTATATACTGAGCATGATGTCATATAGTATGGAATACCCCATTGGCCAGTTGAGTTAGCTGTCCTGGCTGTGTTCTTGTGCCTCTGGCAGAGCATGGGAAGCTGAAAAGTCCTTGATCAGTGTAAACACTACTTAGCAAGAACTAAAACATCAGTGTGTTATCAACATTATTCTCATACTAAATCCAAAACACAGCACTATACCAGCTACTAGGAGGAAAATTAACTCTATCCCAGCCGAAACCAGGACATACTTCCAGTCTGAGCAGACAATTTGTCATCAATGTAGTAAGAGCCATACTAAGTTGGCATTCTTCCGATTTCTGATGTGAAATGGCATGAGTGCCTTTCAGAAGCAAGTGTCAGTATATCAAAGTGCTCTCACACTATTACATTCATCAACCAAATTATTGTATACATATGCATATTAATACAAATAATCTGTTTTCCACAGATATTGATTGAAAAATATCCTCAGGTTCATAATAATTGAAGTTTTGTTTTATCACATGGCCTTGCTTTTTAATAATCAAAACCTGCAAACCGGCTGTGATTGCATTGTTCAGTGTCAGGCAGAAAAAACTCAATTACCTGTGCTATTCCACTTATCACTTTTAAATATTAGCACACTACTTTCCTTTCAGTCTTCTGAAATATCCAGTCTGGTAAAATATTTATTGAAAATAAATGTTAATAACCCAGAGTGCCTCTCATCCAGGTCTTTTAATATTGTTGTGTGCATGTTATCTTGGTACTGTAAAAAACCTAGTTCTGATAAAAGGCTGTTAAATATTCTCCAGAGTTGGTACTGAATGAAAGTGTTTCATCACCATCCTGAGAAAGAGCTATATCACTTGGCTTTCTAAACCCTCCAGGCTTATTACATATGCATTGCTGACAGAGCAACGTTCAATATTTGTCTTTGAGATAACATAAAAGGACTTACTTTATATTCAAGAAAAGATTCTCTTTCTCCTCAACAGTGTAAGCGTTGCTCACTTAGGGTCTGACCCCACCACTCTCACTCTTATTGAACCATTCGTTGAAATTGAATTCCATTAATCTACAAAGTAATGACTAAACAGAATACTTTTGGCCTTGCTGTACTTAAAGCTTTAATAATTGTACCCTGCTACACAGTGATTTTTAAGGGTTTTTTTTACAGTTACAGTTGTTATTATTAAACAGCTGACAAAATTCACTAAACTTGCCATGTTCATTGTTTTCTGCTGCAGTGGCACTTTGGATATTTCCAAGATATTCCATTTCCATGGATATTCCATTTTTCACTAATTGTTGCTTCCAGACTATTATCTGTGAATTTTACTCTGGAGAGTGTTTTTAGTGTAACTATTACTGCACTCATTATAAGTTTTTAGTGTCTGTCTTTTATATCTAGGTTACAGTAGATATAGTAGGATTTTAAATATCATTTTTGGTGAAATAATTGAAAGCTATAATACTATCTTTAAGTAGGGCATTCAGTGTAAAGTTTCCTGAAGAATTTATAATAAAAACTTAAAATACTAGTTAGATCTTATGCTGTACTAGTTGTGCGTACTTCAGAGAAAAGTTATACTCATTCATCCTAGTACTGCTTGAAAGAGAACAGTCTGTAATAGCTGAAAATACTTTTTCTTAAACTACCAAAGAATTTCTGAGGAAAACTTCCAACCACACGCCTCAAATGGATTTATATATTTTCCTTTTTGGCCTGAAGGTTTTACTTAACATCTTTCAGTGATCCAACAATCCTTTGCTCCCTGTCCAAAGATTTAAATCCAGATCTTTAATTAATTTCAGATTGTCACAAACAAATGTATTTGTTTTCTTTCATTAGATAATTATTTAGAGAAGAGGCATTACAGTGATGTTATTTATTTGAACTTCAGCAAAGTATTTGATATGATAATGTATGGGGAATTATTATTTAAATCAGAAAGAATGGAAATTACTAAAATATCTTGGAAAGAATATAGGAAAACAGTTAAGTGGGAGATAATTTCAATGTGGTTTTTGACTGGTTCATTATTAATGACCAACTATTAGTGGAGTTCCTCAGGAATATTTTTATATATAATATTTTTATTTATATATCCTATAGAAAGAAAAAAAGGAGTATGCTGAGCAATATGAAAGATCTGAGATATTTGAATGAACTTTAACAGATAATAGCTTCAGCATCCTACTTCAAAGATTCTTTTCATACAATTAGCAATCCACTCCCAAGGGACAAACATCAACTGAACAGGCCAAATAAAAGTTATTCTTGGCTTCCAACTTCGCTATTGGCAAAAGGATTTATAAACAAAATTTGTGAGAAAGGGACAAATGGGGGAAAAAAACCCCAACCCTATGAATCCAAAACAAAATAGAAACAAATTTAGTAATTCACTAATTGACCATGACAAAACACTTATTGATGTTAAATAAATTTACTTTGCCTATACTCTAGCTGTTGCCCATAAAGCAGGAGGGATTAAAATTCCATGCAGAGGGTCAGCTCTCCTATTTTAGAGGACATCCATTCCATCTAATAGAAGGAATTTGAATCCCATTGTTTCCTTAACTACAGCCAGTTATCAAGAATTCTAGCTTTTCTTCTAATTGGCTTCTTTTTATGTAAACAAGCACCTTCCTTCTTTCTCCAGCACTACCTCCATCTTGAGAAGAGGAGGAAGAAAAGCAAAAAGTGCTCAAAAAGTTCAGTCCACCACTGTGCTTTATTTACAAATAATTTGATAATTAGGGTATTAATTAGGATTGTGACCAAACACTATTCTGATGATCAAATCTGTTTCATGGTCTTCCTGAATTTCTTGTAGCTGTCTGTATATCTTATGGTCCCTTGCAGGTAAGGGGACATCTTTTTATCCATGTTCCTATACTATATAGTGCAGTGCAGCCCTGATTTTTTTAATAGCAATTTTGACAACCATAACAGTTTTTAAAATTCAATAAATAAAAAGTTTTTAATATTTCACAAGAAATAACCATTGGGAATTTCACAGTTATTATTACAATTGGAGGCTGTAACCTTCACAGAATCACAGAATCACAGAATGGCTGAGGTTGGAAAGGACCTCTGGAGGTCATCTTGTCCAAACGCCCTGCTTGAGCAGGACCACTTGGAGCCACTTGCCCAGGACCGTAAATATCTCCAGACTCCGCCACCTCTCTGTGCAACCTGTGCCAATGCTTAGTCACCCTCACAGTAAAAAAGTGTTTCCTGATATTCAGAGGGAATCTTCTGTGTCTCAGTTTGTGCCCATTGCTCTTGCCCTTGCACCACTGAAAAGACCTTGGCTCCCTCTTCTTTACATCCTCCCTTCAGTTATTTGTGCACATGGATAAGATCCCCCCCAAACCTTCTCTTCTCCAGGCTGAACAGCCCCAGCTCTCTCAGCCTTTTCTCATATGTGAGGTTCTCCAGTCCCTTGAACTCTCTCCAGTATGTCCATGTCTCTCTTGAACTTGAGAGCGCAGAACTGGACACAGTACTCCAGGTGTGGTCTCACCAGCGCTGAGGATCACCTCCTTTGACCTGCTGGCAATGTTTTATCTAATGCGTTTATCTAATCTCCAGCCTGTTGAGGTCCCTCTGGATGGCAGCACAACCTTCTGGTGTATCAGCGACACCCACCCTTGCTTCCACCCTCTGTATGCTTCCTTTTTGTGTTTAAGTTTAGCCAGAAGTTTCTTTTTCATCCATGCAGTCCTCCTGGCATTTTTGTCTGACTTCTTATTCATATGGATCTCAAAGCTTTGAGATCTCTATGGGTCTCAAAGCTTTGTAGTCACTTTTGATACTGTCCAGGTTTCCCCTGGCAATATCATTTGTGCCCATGTGGAATAAGAGCAGGGAGCAGTAGTCAGAAGGCTTGACAAGCTTCTGCAGTCCCTCCACAACATCCCAGATACTGGGCCCCAGGCAGGCAGCAAACCTCTCTAGATGTTTGGTCAGGCTGACAAATGGGTGCTTTCATCCCCTGCAGCACCGCGTCACCCATTATGTTCACTCAACATTTCTTTCTGATAGTCTTATATGGTGTTAAGTGGACCAGGCCCTTTGCTTGTAGGTACATCTGGCTCCTCTTCAACTTTGAGGATCGTAAATGTATTTTGCAATTATAAGCTCTTGGATGGGACAGGAGCCTTCCTCTTCATGCCAGAAGTCACCAGCTTCCATTCTTCTCCTTCTCCAGAAGTTTCACTTACCTTGACAGTGGGGTAGAGACTGCCTGCTCCTGTTTTGCAGACGGGTGTAAGGCTCTTCAAGTTGTTGAGATCCTTTCTATCTCCCTTGCATCCTCTCTGGTGTTGCACAGCCTACTCACTTCCTCCCATAGCCTCCTTCAGTTGGCAGCACAGCTCCTCCAAGACAGCACACCTCCTGCAGGACAGAGGTACATCTCTCCTGGCCTCAGAGAGAGGCCCCAGGCACTCCCTGCAGCCTGGGACTTGTAAGGCTGCATCTGCCACCTTAGGCTCAGTCTATGTTGAAGACTCTACCCTTGCAGGGACATCTGCCTCAACACCTACTAAGGAAACTGCCCTGTAGTATGTTACCACCATGTCTGAGACTATTACAGTAGCACATTTTCAACTGAGGCCTCCTGTGGTGCCCCCTTCTTTTCGCCCTTCTGTGCAAACTGCTGCATACGCTGACTGCCTCTTTTAACTTATTAAATGTTTAGTAAGAACATTTTCATTGATGGGCATGTGCTCTTCCTGTCTGGACACAGACCCACCATGCATGAGCAAGATAAGAAACATTTCTATCACAGAATGTTATACCCATTAGGAGCATAATGACACCAGCCTGCACTGAAAAATTAACAGGCAAGTGTAGAGAGCAACCCTATGCTCTTCTTTGGTAAACAAAGAAATTGTGATGCTATGCACTGAATCACTGAAGTGGGGAGAAAGGAAGGGGCATATCTAACAAGCATATTATTCAACAAATTGCCCTGGAAGTGCATATTAATGGACTCTGGTTTCCTACAGATTCCTTAAATACTCCAGTCCAGTAATTCCAACTCTGCACCTTCTTTTTACTGCAATATATGCAGTTTTTCCCTATGTCATCTACATCTTCTTCACCTACAAATTCAAACCCACCTTTCCTAATGTCCCTTTCTGCACTCCTGTGTATATCCCATTGTATTCTCTGCTCCCATATATGTTCCTTAAGCTTCTCAGTCTCAGAAACGGAAATATCTTGGTCTCCTGGTGCCATTCTCTCTCTAGCTGGACGGTAAGGATGTGTTTTTGCACAGGCACTTAATAACTAAACTGTGCTATGGAACATAGGAATGGAGCGGAATGGTAGAGCGACAGAAAGACTATGAGACTATGAGATGGCATAACTTGTTTCCTTAGCCAACCAAGCTAAAATAAACTTTTCAAATGGACAACAAGTATAAGAAGATACTTTTTTGAAATCATGGGAAGCTGATGTTAGCAGTAGCAGTTACTGTGTGCTGAGAGGACTGCAAAGCTTGTGAGGTTGCCAGGGGTTGTCTAAGGGAGTGTCTGGACCCCAAACACCCTTGAGTTGGGTGTGCAAAGGGACAAGGCAACAGCAAGGACAGCCAGCTGCTGAAGGATACCAAGATGTTGTGGGACTGCGGCTTCACAGCCAGACCGTGCACCCCCAGCCTCCCCCACCACCAGTCATAATCTTCCCCCCAGGGAACTCAAGCAATGGTGACCACCCAAAACAAAGCTATGTCCTCTGCATCCCCTCTGATATTAGCACCCACTGGGACCAATGCAGCTACCTAGACAGAGCTCCCAAGGGAACCTGCAGCCATCCAGGTCTCCAGCTGCAGGGTGTACCCAAGGTTTCTACTGGTGTCTGAGAGCAGTAGCAAGAATGCATGTGGAATGTGCACCCAGGTAGAAGAACTGCTCAGCTTCAGGAAGAAGTGAAAATGTTGAGGAGCATCCAGGTGTCCAAGAAGGAGTTTGACTACCAGAACCATATTCTGCCTTTACTAGAACAGAAATGTCAACTAGGCATAACAAATGACAAGGGGCATCCTGCACGCTCTCTCTGCCAGGCAGAAAGCAGTGACTTGAGGGATAGAGGTGAATGGAAAAAAATCTCTGCACAGAGCAGTGGGGAAGCTCCTCCTTGTCTCCCTTGACTTCCCAGGTGACCTTACACAACAGATATGAGGCTCTGGAATTAGAAGGACAGGGACATGAAGAGGTCGATCATGATCTATCTATGCTAGAGGAATCACCAAGGTCAGGTCAGCCTACTTCCTTCATCGTGACCACCTCTATGAATTAAAAACAGCAGGTTATTGTCATAGTTGAGTTGCTTCTGAGGGTGAACAGACAGCACAGTCTGCTGATCAGACCTGCCTTTTAGGGAAATTTGCTGCCTCCCTGGGGCTTAGGTTGAAGATGTTGCCAGGAAACTCCCTAGCCTGGTACGGCCCTCAGATTATTATCCACTATTGCTTTTTCATGTGGGTACCAATGAAGTTGGAATGAAAAGTCCAAGGGTGATCAAAAGAAACTTCAGGGCCTTGGAAAGATTGGCAAAGGAATCAGGAGTGCAGGTAATATTCTCCTCTATCCTCCCAGTTGTAAGGAATGACATCGAAAGAAACAGGTGGACCCAGCTTATCAATACCTGGCTCCTAGGCTGCTGTCACCAGCAGAATTTTGTTTTTCTCAATCATGGTCTGATCTACATGACGACAGGACTTCCAAGGCCTGACAAGATTCACCTTTGTCAATGGGAGAAAAATATTTTTGCTCATGAGTTAGCAGGGCTGATTGAAAGAGCTTTAAACTAGGTTTGAAGGGGGAAAAGGGATAAAATAAAGGCTTACTTGTGACAAGCTATGGGATGGCATGAAAATGTTTGAGGTATGGTGTCCTAACGAGGACTTTCAAGCTGCACCACGATATACTGAATACACTGGAGCAAGTCTGAAATGTTTGTACCCTAAGGCACACAATATGAGGAATAAACAAGACGAACTAGAAGCTTTGGCTCAGTCCCAGAGCTACGTTGTATTTGGCGTAAATGAGACTTGGTGGGATGACTCTTCTGATCAGAGTGCTGTGATCGATGATTATAAGCTCTTCAGAAGAGATAGGCAGGACAGATGACGTAGAGGCATAGCACTGTGTATAAAGGAGGGGTTGGACTGTTCAACACTTGCAGTTGGGGATGACGTGATTGAGAACCTCTGGGTAAGTATTAGGGCAAAAACGTTGTAGCAGTCTACTATAGATCACCCACTCAGGATGGTGATACCAATGTATTAGTCTGTAAGAAATTAAGGGAAATCTCTAGATCAGCTGTCCTTGTCCTTACGGGCAACTTCAACTCCCCATATGTTAACTGGGACTATCATACAACAGACACAAACCGGTCCAGGAAATTCCTAAAGCACATTGAAGATAATGTTTTGATACAGGTACTAAGAGAGCCGACTAGGAAAGCTAGCCTCCTAGATCTGTTTTTTGTAAATAGGGATGGTCTCATGGGTGATGTGATGATTAGTGGCTGTCTTAGCCACAGTGATCATGAAATGGTTGAGTTTAACGTCTTTAGTGATATAAGAAAAACTGTCAGCAGAGTTACTCACCCTGGATTTTGGAAGAGCAGACTTTAGGCTACTCAAGGAACTAGTAAGTATGGTGCCCTGCAAATTTGCTTTCAAGTGTATTGGGGTCCATAATAGTAATCTTTTAAGAGCATATGAGCAGGCAATTCCAATGTGTCAGAGGTCAAGCAGGTGGGGCAGAAGGCTAGCTTGGCTGAATCTCCTTCTGGAACTTAGGAGGAAAAAGAAAGCATATGGACTTTGGAAGCAAGGTCAGGCTACACAAAAGGACTGCAGAGAGACTGTTTGCACTGCAGGGAGAAAATTCATATGGCCAAAGCTCAATTGGAGTTGAAGCTGGTGGTACTGTGGCGGATAACAAAATAGACTTTTTCAAGACAACAGCAAAAGGAGGACTAAAGAAAACATTGGTCTGTTACTTGATGAGATTGGTCACAAATAAGGATAAAGATAAAACAGAGACTTTTAATGCCATGTTCGCCTCTGTCTTTAACCACAATGATGGGTCCTGGGAACCCCGGAACCCTGCGTTGGAGGACTGCAACTGGGGGAGTGATAAGCTCCCAGTTGACTTTGAACTTGTATGGGATTTGCTGCTGCAAATGAATGCACATGAGTCTATAGGGACCAATGGGATTCATCCCAGGGTCCTGAAAGCATTGGCCAATCTTATTGTGAGACTTCTCTCAGTTATTTATCAAAGGTCTTGGGAATCTGAAGAGGTCCCAGTCAACTAGAAGCTAGCAAATGTTATTCCAATTTTCAAGAAGGGCAAGCAAGAAGACCATGGTAATTATAGGCCTGTCAGTCTCACTTCAGTGCCTGGTAAAACTATGGAGCAGATTATTCCAGGAGTTATTGAAAAGCACTTGAAAGACAATGCAGTCATCAGTCATAGCAAACATGGGTTCATGAAGGGAAAGTCACTATCTTAATATATTTCTTTGACAAGGTTAGTGGACAAAGGGAAGAGAGTGGATGTGGTTGGGTTTTTTTATTTTAGCAGAGCTTTTTATATTTACAGTATCCTTTTGGTCAAAATGTCCAGCATACAGCTAGACATGTACACAATACAATGGGTGAGCAATTGGCTGAAGGGTTGGGCTCAAAGAGCTGTAGTAAATGGGGTAACATCTGGCTGGCGGCCAGCCACTAGTGGTGTTCCTCAGGGCTCAATTTTAAAGCCAGTTCTCTTAAATGTGTTTATCAATGACCTGGACACAGGAGTTGAGTGCACACTAAGTAAGTTTGCCAACAGTCCTAAATTAGGAGGAGCTGTTGATTCCCTTGAGGGTAGAGAGGCCTTACAGAGAGATCTTGATAGATCAGAGCACTGGGCAATCACCAACCATGTGAAAATTAAGATGGACAAATGCGCACCTGGGAGGTGTAATCCTGGGTGCACGTACACACTGGGGGACAAGAGCTGGGAGTGCAGCTCTACAGAAAGGTGTCTGGGGGTTTTGATTGATGGTAACCTCAATGTGAGTCTACAATGTGCACTGGAGGCCAAATGGGCCAAGCCTAAACTGGGGTGCATTAAGCACAGTATAATTAACCAGTCAAAAGAAGTGATTGTCCCACTGTACTCAGCATTGGTGCGGCCTCACCTTGAGTATTGCGTGCAGTTTTGGGCTCCAAAATGTAAGTAGGATATAAATATACTAGAATGTATCCAAAGGAGATCACAAATGTAGTGAAAGGACTAGAGGGCATGATTTATGAGGAGCAGCTGAGGATACTAGGTTTGTTGAGCACAGGGAAGAGGAGACTGCGGGGTGACCACGTTGTTTGAGGAGTGAGAGGAGGGGCAGGTCTCTGTGGTGTCCCATAACTAGATGCGAGGGAATAGCTTAAAGTTGCATCAGGGGACATTCAGATTGGATATTAGGAAAAGATTCTTTACTGACAGGGTAGTCAAGCACTGGAACAAGTTCCCCAGGGAAGTGGTCATGGCCCCAAGCCTGCCAATGCTTGGGACCATGCTCTTAGATATATGGTTTAACTTTTAGGTTAACTTTTTAGGTTAACTTTTTAACTTTTTAACTTTTTAGGTTAACTTTTTAACTTTTTAGGTTAACTTTTAGGTTGCCCTGGGTGGAATAAAGAGTCGGCCTTGATGATCCTCCTGGGTCCCTTCCAACTGAGGATATTCTATGATTCTATGACTACTTTTTTGCTGCTTTTTTTTTCTAGAACCAAGAATAGTAATAACAAATTTCTCGTTCAGAAGAAACTGGTAATTGTGTTTTGCCTGTTAGATCATATCAGCTGGAGTTAACTTAAGGAGGTCCCTGAATACTTAAAATCAAAAGTAAACAGGTCTCACCAGATCCAGGCTTCTGTTATTTCCCTTTTGTGATGATACCTTACGAAGTGTTACTCCTAGTGCTTCTATGAAATGATGCATTGTACATTAGCATACTAAGTTTGTATGTTCATTTATCCCTGACTTCCAGATTAAATCTTCACATTTTACAAGCAAAAGCAGATGTGCTTGCTAACACTGAGCTCTGCAAATCCAGTCTGGAATTTTACCAGCTCACATGTCACCAAACATAGAGTTTCAGCAGTTGGAATTGGTTAATGATTTTTATTAATGGTGCACAAGCAAGGTAAGCATCCTAGACACTTTTGCCAGAGTGCCTCCCTAATCTGCCAACATACTCAGTAAAGTATGCACCCAATGAGTTATATAAGAAAAAAAATTCTTTTACATGATCACTTTTCTGATGAAGACAACCCTTCAACATATTTAGGTGCTGCTTTTTCATATTTACATGGCTGGTGTTAACAGATACCCTATCAGAAGGAAAACATACTGAGACTGTTAACTTTTTTCATGACCTTTGACAGAAGACAAAGGGCCATATTTTTTCCTTTTCTGTCCTTAGGTGCCTGGAATTAAAGATAATTGTTGAATGTTTATCCAAACCAAGTTTATATTCAATCATTTTCACTGCAGTTTTAGGGACCTTCAGCATTAGCTGTAGTAAGATTCAATCAAGATCTAAAATTCAGAATTTAAAATCAGGTTCAGGTTTCTGCCATTGCTGCACATGCCAGTCAGGAAAGATAACTGTGAAATTTCTACCTGAATCTGATTCCTCTTTGTTCTTTGGATCCTCTGGATCCAAACTCCTTTTCCAAAATTAATCTCTTATTGTCTTATGTACAGTTTTGACTTTTCATTTTAAAGCTTACACAATACTACCCCATTTATACCTAAATAAGACTGTTTCAGTATTCCCTAATTAATCATGAGATCTTAATGCATGTCATTTAACTTTCCATAGGGAAAAAAAAAAAAGATTTTGTTGAAGTCAGAGAACAACTTCAGCATAATCCCATAAATAAATTTTCCTACACTTGGACCTCATAAGATTTAAATTTTCATATTATTTCTATTGTGTGCAGAATGACCTTGGCTGGCTGAATCATAATCCATGATACAGTATCTGCAGAAAACATGCTGGATATGTGACCTTGGCCTATACATAAGGTAGACTACAGCAATCTTTGGCAGGACAAAACATAACAATGGGATGTAAGACAGAGGGTTGAGACTGGAATATGACTGACTGACATGTAGATGGGCCAAATGTGACTTTGGGAGCAGTGGAGTAGAAAAACCTGATAGTTGTAAATCAATGGAATTAAATGACACAAGTGACTTGTGGAACATACTCCAAATTAAAGATGAGAAACTGGAAGCACCCATGTTTTCAGATACATATAAACAGTTACAAAATTAATTATTGTTGGGTTTTGGGTGGGAGATTGCCACGAAATATTTGTGGTTAGATCATCAGGAACCCAAATTCCTGGAAGAGATGGTAAACACAATGGCTTTTTTTCACATTTTGGATGTAGTGAAGTTATCAGTCCTAATGAAAACCCTATTGATCAAAATAGGTGAGATAAAAACTGGCAATCTGTAAATCAAAAAAGTAAGTGCAATGTGAAGACCGAGTATCTAGTGTTTATTCCTCAATGCAAAAAATCTCCACAACAAATTACTTTGCAAAAAGTTCATAAAACTCCAGATCTATCACACACTAGGACAATGTTTTGGTCCTTGTTATTGAAGAGTTCTGAAAGCAAACCTTTGTGTTGATAATCATAAAAATTAGCTACTCCTGAGCTTGAGAGATACTAAGGCTGTACCAACTACATTTTCAAAGTATTTATTCAGTACATACTTGATATGTTGTAAGGTCTAGACTTCTATTAGTTCTTATGGCTCTAGTTAAGTAATTAAAAGTTTTAGGTAAATTAGAATGGAGTCTTCTTAAATCTCTATGGATTTTAGCTTTTGAATGAAATTGTTCTGATTCTTTCAAGCCTTACACAGTTCTTAAAATATTTGATAAGCAAGCAAACAGACAGATTTCAATCTTCACATTGCTGAGTTAGGCTTGGTTTACAAAACTGATTTAAAGGAAAGGAAGTTCCATGAGTAGATTCTGACACAAGTTTTCAAAATCATATATGAAACTGTAGAAAGCATGGACACTTTAGATAAACACTTTCACTGAAGTAGTAATTAAAAATTACTTTGAATATGATGTTTTGGAAATATTCTGGGGTTTGATCTCAATTATTTTCTTACATCAATCTTTTAAGTATCAAACAGGTTTTATTAAAAACCAGAAATGTAAATTCAGCTCATAAGCTGAGAAAGCAAAACATAACAAAGCTTGTATGTCACTGATAAGAATGGTCTCGTGAAATAAGAACAGAAGTAATTGTTGGGTTGTTTGTTTTTTTTTTTTTAATGATATGTGAAAAAAAAAATGCCTGTGGTAAATTGAAGGATAAAGATGATATGTGTAAAGTGTGGTGAAGATTAAAGCTTGTTCCTTATAAACTTATGAACTAAAGCTAGTTTCTTATTAATTCAGTCATTCTGCATTCAAATTACTGGTAATAATTTTGATATTTCATTCTATGTTAAATGTTGCATATAAAGGATTAAAAAGCCCACTGTCATTCATAGTGTTAATATTCATATGCCCAGTGGATTTTTCTCCAGAATTATCTATATGAAAAAGCTGTATCACTGTATTTGGATAGAGAAGGATAGAATCTGGAATAGCTTGATTCTATAGCCAAAGATAAGAGCTTAGAAAACTGTTATTTAAAGCAGAGGCAGATTTTTGTAGTAGTGGATTTGTCTTGCATGGAGAATGAAAATCTTTATTAAAAGAACTTTGAATAAGATTGTTTTCTTCAGGCAGAAAAAAAAAAAAGTCTGTATGTGATTCTTTTACCATCCCATAGTCTATTACTCATTAGATCATCAGGATAACAAGATGCAATAAAGTAGGGTGAAAGGAATGGAATTGTAACATGCACTAAATTTGGGAAGGGGACAAAATTCTGGAAAACTGGAAAAACATTGGGAGAAAATTTTGCGATATATTAAGGAAATGAAATGTAAGTAGATTCATAGAATCATGGAATCATTAAGGTTGGAAAAGACCTCTAAGATCATCGAGTCCAACCGTCAACGCAACACCACCATGCCCACTAAACCATGTCCCTAAGCACCTCATCTACACTTCTCTTAAATACTTCCAGGGATGGTGACTCAACCACTTCCCTGGGCAGCCTGTTCCAANCTTCCTGCCCTCCAGCAGATCAACACTCCCACCCAACTTGGTGTCATCTGCAAACTTACTGAGGGAGCACTCAATCCCCTCATCCAGATCATTGATAAAGGTATTGAACAACACTGGCCCCAAAACTGAGCCCTGGGAAACACCGCTCATGACCGGCCACCAACTGGATTTAACTCTGTTGACCACAACTCTCTGGGCTCGGCCATCCAGTCAAGTTTTTTTACCCAGCGAAGAGTGTACATCTCTAGGCCGTGAGCTGCCAGCTTCTCTAGGAGAATGTCATGGGAGACAGTGTCAAAGGTCTTACTGAAGTCCAGGTAGACCACATCCACAGCCTTTCCCTTATCCACTAGGCAGGTCACCTGGTCATAGAAGGAGATCAGGTTGGCCAAGCAGAACCTACCTTCCATGAACCCGTGCTGGCTGGGCTGGACACACTAAGTAGTGTATTAGTGGCACAGAAAAGAGACTTGGCATTAGAAACCTCTTGTACAGATCATCGTTAAAGAAAGAGAACTGCCTAGGATTTTAGAATAAATTAAACAGAGAGAGTTCCTTGGATGCACATCACTGGAAATAAGAAAGGTATGATCTGAAGTTGTAAAAGAAGCAAATACACTGATTAAGTTGGCATTGAATATCAGACCTTCTTCAGAAGATGTAGCAAAATTAGGTGCAGAAGAAGCAGCTGAAACACAACAAATGAGAATTATAGCAGGTGAAAAGGGCAAGGTAGAAGTGAGAAGGCAGAGACTGGGACAAGCATGAACGTTTAGAGGTTTTCTTGATAATTACTGTATTGAAAATAAAAATTCTAATTCTTGTGGCTTCAAGATTTGCTGTAACTTTTGGAATGAAGTTCTAAATTTTCAACATCTTTCACAAATAAAATCAACTCTTAAATAGGAAAGGTACTAGGGTACTGGGGGGGGAATAAAATAAAAATAAAGAAAAAGAAAAAAAAGAAAAAAAAAGAAAAAAAAAGAGAAAAAAAAGAGGCAGAACCCCCAGAACAATACCTAGCAGTTAAATTTTGTGTCCTACTTTTCTTCCCGTTCCGGCTCTTTATTGTTCTCTGAAACTGGGAAAAGTTTCCAATAAAAATTTCACCAAAATGGATAAATTTCTAGGGGAAAAAACATATTTTCAAGTATATATTTTCATTTCCCCCCCCCAGCCAGTTTTATTCTTCTTTCTGTTTTCTTTTTTAAATAGAATATATGTCTGAAGTCTATTTAATGTCATTTCCAAACCATAAGGGAGAAAAAAGGTAGAATCTACAAAGGAAGACTCTTGCACATTTTCCCTGTCTTTGGGTAGATGTATGGCTGGTATTTGTATTGGCAAATGAGAGTCTGGTATACACAAAACAAAATACCATTATTGCATTTAGCCTTCTCTAGCAGAGAAAATGCAGTTTGGTGTGAGCTTGTAAAATGCTTTTCTTCTCTGAACTTCCAGAGTGGCAACAGGATTCTGTGTTCCAGAGTTGTATGAGTCTGACACTCCTTGTCATGGCAAGCATACACGCAAACATGGCTACAGGAGGACTACTTTTAAACATTTTTCTTTCAAATACTATCAGAACATCTTGAATAGTACTGGAAAAAAGCACAGTAATGTATTTATAATGGAATATAAACTAGAAAAGATAATTTATTTCAAGCTTTCAAAGGATTATTACAGTTAGTGAGCAAATGTACTTTTAAAATGGTGATAAGTACCATACTATTCTCCTATTTTCTTGGTAAAGTAGTAGCTTGCATTTCTGTCTAGAAATTTGAATTAGAGAAAGAAACAGAAAAACATAAACAATTTCCCTTATTCAAGAGCAGCAAAACAAGCAAAAAGTAAATAAAGAAGCTAAAGGAATATTGTTTTTTAGTGTTTTGGAACAGTCCTCCCCATTTCTTTATTCTGATGAAAGAGAACTAGCACACCTTAGAGTATTATGGTTCTGCATGGGAGAGGTAACAGCCATGGAAATCTCACACTGAAAGACTCTATATATCCTACATATTGCAGAAATCTGGTCTGGGGTTCCTTAACTCATCAGTATACAAACGAATAAGAGCAGTATGTATCGAAGACAAAGATTTATCTTTCTGATTCTATGAAGTGCACTGAAAATGGCCCAGAACAGATGACCCTGGAGTTGCTCATCAGCTAAGACAAGGGAAAAGCTTAACATTTATTTGTAATTGAAAATAGCTCTAAAATGAGCCATGTGCATAGAGAGAAGAATCTAGTTCTGAATAATGCAAATCCATCCCACAACTCCCATATCCATCATCTCTCTTTTATTTAACCTGGGTGATCAGGATTTAATGGCATAAACTGAGAAATTAGAGAGAAAGTCAACTGTTTTCTCCTCTGTGGTTATACAGTAATAACTACAATAAGTACTCCCAGGAGAATAAAAGGTCAGTATTAACTTTCTTTACTTAGTAATTAATCCTGTGCCTGGTAAGGACTGCAGAACTGTAGTACAAAGGAAGAAATCATGAGCCAGAGAAGTACATTCTGCTTTTCTAGGATGTTTCTTACTTGCTAGATATGCTGGATCTAATGCCAAAAAAGATACTGAACTTCAAAATTTGATGGCATGTCTTGTTATCATGCTCATACTACATTCTAACTGAAAGGAAAATGCAAGCATCAAAAATGTTACTGTTCTAGCTAGGTGAACAGGGCAGCCAAGGACTTGCATAGCTTAGGCCTCTCCACAAAAAGAATCACTGTAAAAGTATCATTAACATACAGCTGTAGCTGTATGCAATATGGTTTTCCACAAGCTAAAAGTAATCTTGGTCCTTTTTCTTCTTCTTCTTTTTTNAGGAGTTTGAACATTATTGTATTTTTTTCCTTAATAGTGTGAATTTTCCTGTGTATGTTCTTGTATGCTGTCGGCTGAGCATAGATTTCTAGTGCTATTTTAGACAGTGAAATTCAGTTTAAAAGTCAGACACCTTAGTCAGACACCAGATCTACAGTCTGAGTAATTCAGGTAGATGAATGATTGACGTGGAAGTGCATATGCATGCCAAAATGTGGGTCTCTGTCTGTTATGCCAGCTGCTGTATACATAGGAAAAGCTACTGTAGATTTGAGAGTAAGAATTACAGATGCATGTTTCATTACACACATTATGAGTCAAAAAGTTGTAGGGAATTCATAGACTGCTAGTCAGCCATAATGGCACCAATGTACTCTCTAGTATTTTAAGCAAGAGGAACACTGCAACTAATCCAGTATTTTAGGATTGAGCAAACCAAGGAAAAGGGGTGAAAGATAAGAGGAATGAATTTGCAATACAATTTGCTTAATCAAGCAGTGAAATGTACACTCCAACACAGAAGTCTTGCAGAGCATATTATTAAACAGCTCAACACTTCCATTCAAACCAGAACCAGAAAATGCAAATCTGGAGGCAGCATGGTCAGCTGTATTCCTTTCTAAAGCCACATTTTTAACTTGGGGATAGAATTTTTCCCGCATGTGTTCTTAGTTTGTCAAACTCCAGAGAAACCATTCAGAAATTCCACTAATCTGTGAAAAGAGGTTTTTCAAAAGGGATATCTAGACTGTAGTGCTAACCTGACATATAAGCAGTAACAGTGTTCTCCATTATCTTGATGCTGTGCTAATATACCATGCTTCCTTCCTGCACACACATCCAGGATTTCCTTTTCGTAGGTTTCACAACATTTGAAAGTCAGAGGAGAGAAGGAAAATGACACACACAAGGATTATTTTCTCCCAAAGGCTCAGATATGTCCAGAACGCCCATCTGAGACAGAAGTTGGGAAATAGTTTCTAGTCCCAGATGTAAACACTGACTGATTGTCATGACTGAACTGTGGTGCCAATATGACATTGTGTTCAATAAGATTTAATATAAATGAGACAGGACTTGACCTGATAAGAGCCATTATTTAGTGTCTCATGTATCCCCCCACCCTTTACCCCGAAGAGTAACCCTTATCCTTACATCTTTTCGGATTTTCCCATCCTATGCACACCATCATATAATCATTCATAACTACCAAATGAATTTGAGTTAATATATTAACTCAAAAATAAATGTAATATATTTCACAAATAATATCTAATGTATTTCACAAATAATGGAAAAATCTGTTTTCCTTAACAGGAAAACTAAGTTATTTTAAAATTGCACATCTAGATGCTGTAGTAACAACAGAACCTTTTCCATTTCCTGCTGTATGAGATTAATTGAGCATATTCAGCCAGTACATAGCTAACAAGAATAAGTCTCATGTAATTTTATTCACAAAATCTCTCTTTAATTTTCACACTTATGAGGAAAGGTCTTAAATCTCTCTGGATGAACTACCAGCCAACATCAGAATTAATCCAAGGCATTTTGAGCTAAATATCTGCACAGTAAGAAAAACTGAAAACTTTTCATTGACTATAACTGTAACTACTGCTGAAGTGGTACATAGATAGGTTAATGAAAGATTAGTGAAAGACAGGTTAGCATTGCTTCTGTGCTAAATTAACTTCATGTTTTAGTAGTGTGATACATCAGAAATCTCTGAGAACTATCTTGAAAATACTGTAGACTAAATAATTTCTGAAGATTTTACAGTTGCTTCACACACTAATCCTTTTTTGTTGTCTATACAATTTTAACTCAGTACTTCTGAAAGAAATGTGTGCTGCAGGTACTACGTCATATTCAGAGCTGTGACAACCTTTAAAGAATTTCACATACTCCCTTAAGGCCATTTTTCATCCTCGATCCAGGAAAGCTAAAGTTTCAGGCAGGCATTTATTTTTATCATCTTGGTCTCCTGTGGACTCATGTAATTACCATCATACTACTGGGCACTAGGAATGAATATCCTTTACTTTTTTCCATATTTGCTTCCCTCCATCTCAACTTCCAAACCATCTGACCTTTTTTTGGAAGCTGACACTTCCAATTACACAAAAGCAAAGCAAAAATAAACCTCCTCAGAATTTTCATCTTACAGGCACTGGACAGACAGCTTTTGTACATTGATCAACAGCAATTAAAAAAAAATGTTTTTGAACATGAAACAAAGGACAAGACCACTGTGGAAATCAAAATTAGTAAGAAGTCTATTTTTACCAAGTAAAGGAGCAACAAGAAACCAGCTGCAGTGTAAAGAAGTATAACTAATATCTAATTAGAAGAAAAATTAAATTGAATGCCTTCATTTATTACGTTTTCTTTAACAGCATGGGTAGAACAGTGCTTATCAAGTTCAATCACTCAAAAACCCTAATCAGCCACAGTGGGAAGGAAGTTTTTTGGTTGTGGAGCTGTTTGGGTTTTTTCCCTCTTTAGCGATTTCAACAGATTCTGAGGTGATGGTGTGTTTGGAATGCAGATCTTGAGAAATAAAATACCTGTGGTTTCTTGTGAATTAAAACCTTTTGGGTTTCAGAGTAAAAAAGGATGCTGTTAAAAAAAAAAAAAAAAAAAAAAAGCAGAAGAGAATGTGGGGGAAGAACAACATCCAGAATAATTTCTCAGATCCTGAAAATTACCCTTCTTGGTTCATAGAATCATAGAATCATAGAATCATAGAATAGTTTGGATTGGAAGGGACCTTTAAAGGTCACCTAGTCCAAGCCCCCTGCTGTGGGCACAGACATCTCAGTTCAGAGCCCTGATCAACCTGACCTTGAATGTTTCCAGGGATGGGGCATCTACCACTTCTCTGGGCAATCTGTTCCAGTGTTTCACCATCGTCATTGTAAAAAATTTCTTCCTTATACCTAGTCTAAATCTACCTTCTTTTAGTTTAAAACCATTACCCCTTGTCCTGTCACAACAGGCCCTGCTAAAATGTTTGTCTCCAGGTTCATAGGGAGGTGTTCAGGGTGGAAATAAATAAAAGTTCATACTCATTAACATCCCTACAGAATTTAGACCACAAATCAGCAAAGGTACGTGAGTACATGCCTTTACTTGAGGCAGGTGATGGGTACTGTTGATATGCTAGGAGTACACAATTTGCCTAAAGTTAAGCATGGTAAAGTGTCTTGCCAAATCAGAATGAAATATGGTATCTAAGAAGCAAGTTTATATTTGAGTCTGTGGCAATTACCTTGACTGATTCTGTTTCCTACTCTCATCACAGATTCATTTGATTTCTTAGAAAATGCAAATGTGTTTGCAATGCAGGCTTCAGAATATTATTTGAATAATCGAGAAAGAAGGCAAGAACACATGAGAAGATGTTATAAAAAACATTAAAGTCATAAAAACACCTAATATTATTTCTTTGCCTAAATAGCAGTCTCATGAATTCAGAACAATAACAGTATACTAAATTATTACCAAATTACAACTTCAAATCTGACCATCACATGCTTTTTTGCGTTGTCAGTCACATATTTGAATAGCTAGCTACTTTTCCTTCTCTTTTCTTCTTTCTCTTCCCTTTTGCCTTAGTTGGTCTCACTCCTTTTATTAAAACACACACACACACAAAAACAGACACAGAAAAAGTATATTTCATATAGTACTTTCTGTCTTTCAATTTCTTCACTGTTCTGAATCACTCTTTGGTCACACACAGTTGTCCAGGTTCCTTCTCATCTGTGTTACTTTTCATGTTTCATAGTGTGTTCTCTGAATCAGACGCCTTCTCTCAGTTTACTCACTTAGGATATTGATCCTACAATATGACTCCTTTTGCTCCTCTGATGCCTCCTATCGCTGGCCCAGGTGTCCCATATGGTTCAGTAAGGGTAGCCCATATCCTCCTCTTCCGTCATCTGCAGCCAATTTTCCTGGGAAATTCCATTCTTTAAACCCTATCCTTGCATGCAGGTAGGGGCAATCACTGAACTTCACACTGAACTTCTTACCATATCAGCTCTTTAGTCAAAGTACAGTTGTTACATTAAAGCCAATCTGCTGATTCATCCTGTAGTCTTTGTCAATGGAAAGGGACAATTAAAGGCACTTCACGATTTAAATATTTTCAAAACAAATTCTTGCACAGTCATCCACAATTCTGAACGTACACAGATATCTCATATGGTATCATAAAGTAGTATATTTGGCTATACTTCTTATATAGATATATTTAACATAACATTACATTTCAGTTGTAAACAGAATTTATGTTTCTGTTACAAAAAACAATTTATCCATCTTCATTTACTTCATTTGTTTGTGGTCTGTGTTTTCATACTTTCTTATAACTCAATATTTAACAAGCTCATGAATCTTTTTTTTTTTTTTTAAAGTTTCAAAAGATTGGCTCTTTTTGTTTATATATTTTGACACTAAGAAAGCTAGCTATAAAGAAGTTACATTGTTGGGTACATTGAATTTTTCTTCAGGTCTTCCAGTTAGGTAAAACTCAGAAAACAGGAAATATGTTAGTGAAACAGATGTTACACAAACATAAGCGTTCTCTATAAGAACAACAAAAAACATAATGTTTTTCTAATGGAGAGTTTTGTTGATAGATGAATAGCAGAGATATTAAATAAACTAATGAAGTCTTCCTGTGTCCTACTGGTAACAACAAGGATCCATTGTCCCTACTTTCTTTGTATATCTAGAACTAGCCTTATTGATAGACAGACAAACTGGTGTTTTGTCTTCAGACTTTTGACAATGATGGTGTCTTAAATGACTGCTTTGTTCTTCTATCTCTTAGATCAAAAGTCATGCTAAGAAATACAAATTCTGATGCTTTAAGATCCTTTATATATGGCTTATGGATTTTGCTTTTCTTACCTTTCTGACACTGTTTATATCCAGATTCTCCTTGAGCTGCTCCTGTGCCATTACACCATGCCAATAATCATGTGCATCCTTTGTTGCAAAGCTGGAAACCCACCTCCTCTCTACCTTTTTTTGGGGAGAAGTTGTGTAGAGAAAAAAGGCTGCCTCTGGCTTGCTGAGTTTCTTGGTAAGATGAATGTGACACTTGTGACCAGAAGGAAGCTACTTAAGTGTTGGATTCAGGCTGTTTCCATAGCTGGCTTAAACATTTCCTAGATGGATTGCTTTAAACTCTTACATGCTCTGAGGCATGGTATTTGACCATTTAGGACTAAGAAAGCAAACAAGCACTTTTCTGAATTTATAAGCTAGTCAATCACCAAAGATCCTAAGCAACTAAGAAATTTTAAAAATTTTGTTTGTTTTGGGTTGTTGCTTGTTTTCATCCAGTGTTAATTGCTTATATATCCTGCCTTGTTCCCATAAACCATACATAGAAATAAAGTCTCTGTAGTGGATTTTCCATACAGCAAGTTTATCATAAGCACTTGTCTGCACACATTAGAAGATTTAGGCCTTTTCGTCTCTTTCTCACTATTTTACTGTTCTATTCACTTTTCACCTTTCCACCATGCTGATACTCCCTGAGGTCAAAAATTGATTCCAATACTGCCTGTGGTCATATGCAGCTGGACCTAATCTCAAAAAAAGCTTGTCCCCACAGACCAGCATCTAAGGTGAGGTATTGACAGTTAGATACATATGGTTTATCAGTTGCCAATAAAGCAACTATAAAAACAATATAAGTAACATAGTGTTGGCTGTGGTAGTGTCATGGTTTAATCCCAGCTGGCAACTAAGCACCACACAGCCACTTGCTCACTCCCCTCTGGTGGGAGGGGGGAGAGGGTCAGAAGAGTAAAAGTGAGAAAACTTGTGGATTGAGATAAAGACAGTTTAATAGGGAAAGCAAAAGCCACACACACAAACAAAGCAAAATAAGGAATTCATTCACTAGTTCCAAACGGCAGGCAGGTGTCCAGCCACGTCCAGGAAAGCAGAGCTTCATCACATGTAACAGTTACATGGGAATACAAAAGCCTTTACTCTGAATGTTCTTCTCTTCCTTCTTCTTCCACCACCTTTTATTGCTGAGCATGACATCATATGGTATGGAATATCCCTTTGGTCAGTTGGGGTCAGCTGTCCTGGCTGTGTCCCTTCCCAATGTCTTGTGCACCCCCAGCCTGCTCCCTGACGGGGCAGCACGAGAAGCAGAAAAAGCCTTGATGTTCTGTAAGCACTGCTTAGTAGTAACGAAAACATCCCTGTGTTATCAACACTGTTTTCATCACAAATCCAAAACATAGCACCACCATACAAGCTACTATGAAGAAATTTAACTCTATTCCAGCCTAAACCAGAGGAGGTAGACAGTTAGGGAATTGATTTTTACTACAGCCGCATGTTGTTAATTTATAGACCTGATGTCATTTTCATTGTTGGTAGTATACCCACAGGGTTAGAGAATGGGCACAATTATCAATCTAAATCGAAGTAAGTATCAAGAGAAACATGAGTAAATTAATTACATTTAAATACAGTCATCAACAAGGAGAGGGACAGCACAACGCATTTAAAAATTACATTATTATTTAACTTTTGTCTAGTTTCTTTTTTGATAAATTTTAATATAATAAGGATGAATCCCACTGTTTTTCTGCCGTTTTGCAGACCCAGGCTATAGCTACTTCCATCTACCCCTTTTCCAGGGTAGACAGTAATGTATAATGAAGACCAGACTGCTGCTGAACTGTATTGCAATGGGAGGATACAATATGGGAAGAACAGTTTGTCCCTCTTGCTGATCTATATCACATTAATAATGCAGGGACATATGAAATATAGAGCTTTTCATGTAAATCCTCCTCTATTCATCCATTATTTATACAACTACAGATTCTCATAAACTAAAAGATTGTTCATAGATCGTCTCCCTGAAGAATGTATAGCACCTGCTAGAATTATTCCACTACGAATTTGTTTCTCAAAAATAGTGTTCCTTTTCCCACAGAATAGCAAGTTGTGTAGCTTCAGAAAAGAACAGTTTAGTCACACTATTGACTAACCTATAGTCGACATACCTCTGATAGAAAAAATATTTAAAGTGGGTTTTTTTAATGCAATTTAATATCGTTTAAAAAACTAAAACTATTTTTTGTGCCCAAACTGTGAATTTGTATGTAGTTTTTATCATGCTTTATGTGGACTATGCAGATTTCTGCCTGGTTAGAGAGATAAAATATACATAAATATGATGTGAGCTCACTTTTAGTCAGTTAGGTGCTTAGTTTTGTACAAGTACCTTTCCTTATTTCAACTAATCCCAAAATGAAGTCTTTTCAGGGACTCTTTCTACCAAAGCAGCTGCCATTAATTGTTTAGAAAGTTCAAATACAGATTAAAATATTTAGTAGGTAAGTGTTAGTGAAATGCAATTACAAGTTACAGAAACAATGAATTTTAGGAGAGGTAGCAAATATGAGAAAAGATAATGAGGTCCTGAACAAAATATTGTCTTCTAATGATTTTATTATTCTGCATATGTAACAACAATAAACAAAGAGCATCAATATGTTCAGCATTAATCCTAGCACAAACAGCAGAATTTATTTATGAAATCTTCACACAGTAATAAGGAAACTTATAAATGCCTCCACTGTAACTGCAACAACAGGTCTATGATATATCACTAGCCAAATTACCACATAATGGAATGAAATATGACACATGGATGATATCCTATTTAAAGTTGACATGAGCTGTTCAATAATACATATGTTAAAGTTCATCTTTGTCCAACTATATGCTACCTTAGGGTGGCTCAATACCTATTCATGAGAAGATTTCTCACCTTATTTGCTAGATTTTAAACCACCACACTGTCAGTCAGATTTCAGAAGTCAGGCTTTTTCATGGCAAATATAACAGTTTTATTTATGTAACAGTTTTATTTATGCCTGCAGCAGATGACAGTTTAGCAACAATTTCTTCACAAGTTGGACAAAATCATAATGCATAGTCCTGAAATTATTCTATTAATTTTAAAATAGATTATCTTAAGAAAAATAACCCATGGGACTATGACAACTACACAACTGTACCTGTCCTTTCATGCCCCAACCTGGCCAGGCCTCATTCAGCACTACTGTTTTTCCACTGGGCCAGCAGATTCCTGTCTTTTACAGGACTCATAGAGATCCAGGCAAGACTTGGAGATGCCAAATGTGGGAAAGCTGGATTTTGGTATTCTCTGTGCATTCTTACATCATAATATTCTGCAAAACAAATAATGAAAACTGAAAAAGGATGTTTTCCTTTTGCTTTGTCTGCTTTGTCTTTGAAAGATTTTCTTGCTTAAATCCTTCTGACATGACAATTTTCTATCCAGCTCTTTCTTTTTTTAGCACTTGGTCCAAGTGCTATTGAGTAATTAATGTAAGACTGGGTTTCTATTATTCTCCACACTTAGATTATCTCCCCTTTCCCACTAAAGAAATAGCTACTAATACAGCAGGAACAAGGGCACTGGAAAGACTGAAATGTTCTTGCGTATAAAAAAGCTAATGCATGAAGAACAATAACAAATGATCACCTGCACCACTATCTTCCATCAAAGCCATTTATATTTATTGGTACCTTAGGACTAACATCATCTGATATTCATTGAAACCTACAAAATTTCATTCCCAGTTTTTTTCCATTTAGGTTCTAATGAAGCACTTCTCTATATTAACTATATGTGCATGTAAATATTTTGCTAGCATCCCAACCTGAAGCCAGGAGTATGTCATGATGGATGAAATACTACTAGCACACAAGGACACAGATCAAGGACTGAAAAAGTAATTCTCAAAACACAAACACAGCTCCCAATTGCTAGTCCTAGTAGAATCCTAAGGGCTGAAAAACAAATATTGAGAGTTAGTTTAGTAAGTGGAGGAGCTCTGTCTTTTAAAGTGGGTTAGCTATATTAACCTATTTAACTAATCCCTTCCTAATATAGCCAAGCAGTCAAAGAAAAACATCATTTTCTCCACTGCTTTGTGATGTAATACCAAGAAGAAAATGGGGAAAACGTCAGATATACCTTATCAAATAGCAGTTCATTACATTTCTGTAGAAAGAATATGATCAGGATTTTTTTTTTTTTCCCAAAAGAAAATTATTTCATAGTTCAATTAGGCAGGACTTGACTTCACAGGATTCAGAATCAGAGGCTGTGCTTAGTGTGGAGTCCTCAGCGATACAGCAGAATTAATGAAGACTGATCAGCTAAGCCTTGACCCTGGATAGTAATGACTCTGATGTCAGTAGGACCATGCTGCACTAATGTTAATACACTTCGTATTGGTTTGCATGGCAAGGCTTTGATAGCACAGGGGGCCACAGGTTCTGTAACAAGCTGCTAGAAGCTTCCCCCATGTCCGATAGAGCCAGTGCCAGCTGGGTCCAAGATGGACCCTCCTCTGGCCAAGGCTGAGCCAACCAGTGATGGTGGTAGTGCCTCTGTGATAACACATGTAAGAAGGGGAAAAAGTTACTGCGCAACAGCAATTGCAGCTGGAGAGAGAAGTGAGAAAATGTGAGAGAAAAAACTATGCAGACACCAAGGTCAGTGGAGAAGGAGAGGAGGAGGTGCTCCAGGTGCCAGAGCAGAGATTCCCCTGCAGCCCATGGTGAGGACCATGGGCAGGCAGGCTGACCCCTGCAGCCCATTGGAGGTTAACGGTGGAACAGATATCCACCTGCAGCTCATGGAGGGTCCTACACCAGAGCAGGTGGATGCCTGAAGGAGACTGTGATCCCGTGGGAAGCCTGCACTGGAGCAGGCTCCTGGCAGAACCTGTGGCCATGTGGACAGAGGAGCCCACATTGGAGCAGGTTTGCTGGCAGGACTTGTGACCCCGGGGGGGACCCTATTCCTGAAGGACTGCACCACATGGAAAGGACCCACGCTGGAGCAGTTCGTGAAGAACTGCAGCCCGTGGGAAGGAGTCACATTAGAGAAGTTTGTGAAGAACTGCCTCCTGTGGGAGGGACCCCATGCTGGAGCAGGGGAAGAGTGTGAGGAGGTCCTCCCCCGGAGGAAGAAGGAGCAGCAGAAACAACTGCTGTAATGAACTGACCACAACCTCACTGCTGGGCAGGGAGGAGGTAGAGAAATCAGGCATAAAGTTAAGCCTGGGAAGAAGGGAGGGGTAGGGGGAAGGTGTTTTAAGATTCGGTTTTATTTCTCATTATCCTACTCTGATTTGATTGGTAATAAATTAAGTTAATTTACCCCAAGTTGAGTCTGTTTTGCCCATGATGGTAATTGGTGAATGATCTCTCCCTGTCCTTATCCTGACCCACAAGCCTTTCGTCATATTTTCCCTCCTCCATCCAGCTGAGGAGGGCAGTGATAGAGCAGCTTTGGTAAGCAGCTGGTGTCAAGCCAGGGTCAACCCACCACACCTTTCTTGTAATAAAAAAATATGAACGAGAGTTAGTGGCATGTGAGAATGTAATCTTCTCCTTTCCTGCCCAGCACATCTGCATCTAGTCTGTGAGGTAGCATATGCAGAATCTCTCCTCTTTTTCCTTTTTCCCCTAACTACAGAAAACATTCACATATCCTGTTTTTCGAAAGACTCCTACAACAGGATCCAGCTTTGCACCATTTCCATTAAGTTAATTAGACTTGACAGTGTTGGCATTAATTGTAGGCGGCCTTCCAAAAAAGAAGTTACTATTCAAAACCTACTACATACATTATACAAAAAGATATGAAGAATCTTTTTACTCTAACTTTTGGATTTGTAAACACAACTAAACCTAATGTCAATGACCTCTTCCCCTCTTTCCCCAATCTGCTTTATTCCATTGAAGTGGACTATCTTGTACTTTGGTATATAGTACCTTTAGAACCAAGCAACATCACTTGTGTTAAACTCAGACATAACAATATATGTCTGTGCTACAAGGCAGTGCAACAATTTGTATTTATATTATTCAAGTCTGACTGCTAATGTCTAATCTCCAAATGAAATTGTTTTTCCCTATCTGGATTAGCACTGTGTCCTTAAATTTTTTAATTCAAGGACTACTTCTAACTCGACTTGTGAAGCTCACACTGATGTTTACATTAAACAGAGAAAAATCATATAATGTTAATTTTGCCTTCAGAAATAGCTTTTCTGTAGAAGCAACAACTTGACTGGGGAAGACACTGAAATGTCTTGCACAGTGTGGGGGAACTGTCTCTGATAAATACATTTTAGTGCCATTATACCTCAAAAGGAAAAAAATATTTCTGCTTACTCTCAAAAGGGTTTAATGCCTATAGAATAGAAGTGACATAGCCCTTCAAAATTTTCTAAAGGTGAGATTATTTAACCACTGTCCAAGAAAGATGCCCTTGAAAACATTCTAAAAATTAAAGTTTCAGGGCTTTCCAGCTGTGCCCAGAGGTTATATTTTAAATTCCAACTGTGCTGAAGGAAAATGCTTAAAAATGACACTGTTTTCTTTCTCCCACCTGAAGCTAGGTTACATACCTAGTTTGTGCACTTTTGAGTAATATACAAATTGAGGTTGAAGCTAACACAACATACATTTGACTGACAAACTCTCTTCAATTACATTGATCTTTGTCTTCCCACACTGAAAGAAAAGACACATTTTTGTGTCATTTAGAACAAAATAATAAATTATCTTCATTAAAAAGTAAAACTCATGCTCAAAGTCACTGGAATTCTATCTCAGCCAAAGGTACAAACACTGGTTAACAGTAAGATATTGCTCTAGCCAGGACACAAAAAAAAACCAAGTAATGTAGGATATGCACAACACCTCTGTGAAGGTTCAGGAACTGCTGCTGTTCAGAGTTCAGATTACCTTATTACTAGTTTGCTCCTAGCAGCTTACATGATTTCATCAATACTTATGACAATCCTGTTAGTGTATCTTTTTATTTCTCCCTTTCAGTTATCTTCAATGACTATCGTAGAGCTACAGAAGATCAGTTTTTACAAAAAGGATATACAATAGTTCTTTTGACTAACATCTTTATTAAATTTTTAGTCTACTTAAACCAATAATTTAATTGACAACTTCTGAAAATATGTATTAATGGGATGATAGCTAAAAAGAACAATGAAACTCTGAGAAAAGTACTATTTTCTGAACAAAGATGTGGGCTATCAGAGAGTCAGAAGTTCACAAAAATAAAGACACCGAGTTAAGGACGTCACTAGGAAGCT
>VZTQ01003652.1:1150-11604 GCA_013400755.1 Pelecanoides urinatrix
GGATGCCAGGGAAGTGGGTGCCAGGACAGGGGATGGATGCCAGGGGAGGGGGTGCCAGGACAGGGGATGGATGCCAGGGGAGGGGGTGCCAGGGCAGGGCGGGGATGCCAAGGGATGGGATGGCGAGGCTGTGAGACAGGGGACTGGGGTGCCAGGGAGGATGCCAGGGCACCGGGACCGGGGCGGCGGGGCGGCGGGAGGGGGTGCCAGGGTAGCGGGTCAATTCCCGCGCCCCTCGCGCCGGCCCCGCTGCTTGCCCGGGGCTATTTAAAATGGGATAAGAAATGCTCGACGGGGTAGCGGGGCGAGTCGATGCCCAGCGCCTGGCAGAGCCCCAGCAGGCGCAGGCAGGCCTCTGCCCGCGTCGCCCCGCCGCAGGCCACGCTCAGGCAGGGCTCCTCGTACTCCCCGGCCCCCGCCGTCTCCTCGAAGAGACGATTGAGGCGGACGAGGCCGCGACTCTCCAGCGCCCGCAGGGTGGCCAGCCCCCCGCCGCCCCCCAGGGCCGGCCCGTGCTCCGAGCCCAGGCACATCACGCCGGCGAGGTGGGCGCGGGGCGCGGGGCGAGCGGGCAGCACCGGCGCCAGCCCCAACGCCACCAGCACGGCCGCCAGCAGCAAATCGGGACCGTAAACCTCCCGGATCCAGTCCCGTAGGTAAAAACCCCCCATGCGGGGGTTGATTTCCAGTAAGCGGGGACCAGCCGGTCCCAGTTTCAGCTCCACGTTGAAGACGCCGTCCCGCAGCCCGCAAGCCAGGCAGCACTGCAGGGCTGCCCGCACCAGTTGCGCCTGCCGGTCGGCGGGCAGGCAGGAGGGCAGGCAGGCAGCAGTCTCCAGGAAGGCGGGCAGGCGCGTGGGGCCGTTGTCGGACACCCAAGCACCCAACAGCCGCCCCTCGAAGACCACCAAGTCGACGTCGTGCTCGGTACCCGGCACGTATTCCATCAGCAACATGGCGTTGCCCCAGCCCAGCCCGATGCCTGGGTGATCGTCGTCATCCCGCAGGTCACGCCAGAGCCGGGCGGCGTGAGCGTGGCACTGCCCGGTGCTTTCCACCAACCGCACGCCCACGCCGCCCGCTCCGAACTCCAGTTTGGCAACGGCGGGGAAGGGCACGGCGCCGGCCGCCCGTTCCACGTCCCCGTGGCTCCGTAGCCGGCGGCAGGGCACGGCGAAGGCGGCGGGCGGCGGGCGGCCCCGGCGGCACCGCTGCAGGTGCTGGTGGGTTCGGCTTTTCTGCTTGGCCACGCGGATGGCGGCGGGTGGGCTGCCACGTAGCCCCAGGTGCTGGCACACCAGTGCCGCCAGTACCACGCAGTCGTCCCAGTAGGAGAGGCAGGCGTGGGGTCGCAGCCCCTGGGCGCGTACCAGCTCAGTCACCCGCTCCGCGTGCTCCTCGTCCCGCCGGTGTTCCCGGCTGTCGTAGGGCAGGAAGGTCTGCACCAGCCCTGCCGCAAAGTGCTCCGGGTCCGACTCCACCAGGTGGATCTGCGTCCCCAGAGAGGTGTCACCCCGGCGGGCAAGGGGGGGGACAACAGGACATGGGGTGCCCACCCAGGGCACCGCAGCTGTGCCAGCCTCCCCACCAACTGGGACAGTGAGCTGGGTGGAGGGATCGCCCGAGGCGTGGGCACTGCTACAGCACAACCGCTATGTGCGGGGTAGCGCCTAGTGTTCACTCTGAAACCTACTGATGGCAACGCCCACCAGCCAGCACCCCAACCTCCTCACCCTCAGGCCGTAGTCGCGGGCCGCATCCCAGACGAAGCTTTTGCTGACGCCACCGGCCCCGATGAGCAGGATGTCCTTGCCCTCCACCAGGTGACACTGCGCCCGGTGCAGCAGGGCCTCGGCCAGCAGCCGGGGCAGGTCACCGGGGGGCTCCCCCACGGCGCGCCCCATGGCCTCGGCCAGCAGGCAGGTCTCCAGGCACCGCTGGCTGTTGGTGGACAGGGCCACCAGCTCCAGGGCGTCATCCACGCACGCCAGCAAGAAGTCCACGCCTGGGGACAGGGACACCGCGCTCAGCACCGCCGGCGCAGGGACACCGCCGCGGGGTGGCCCCCGACCCCCCACCCCGCAAGCCCACGCTCACCCAGGAGGTCGGTGCGGGCGCGGGCGCCGCCACGCTGCTGGGGGCTCAGCTCGGCCTCGGCGGCCAGGAGGGCGGCCATGGCGGCCTCGGCGGCCCCCCGCAGCCGCGTGGCCAGGGCCTGCCGCTGGCCGGGGGCCACCACCCCCCACTGCTGCAGGCTGGAGTCCAGGCCCTGGGGCAGCGCCGCCCCGTGCCGCACCGGCGCTTCCGCGCGCCCCACGCCGCACGCCACCTGCGGGGACACGCCGACGCAGGCACAGGGACACCGGCTGTCACCCCATTGCCTGGGGACACTGGCTGTCACCAGGGCATAGGGACATGGGGAGACACACTGACCCGGGGCATGGGGACATGGGCTGCCACTCTGTAGATTGGGGACACGGTGACCCGGGGCATGGGGACATGGGCTGCTACTCTGTAGATTGGGGACATGGTGACCCAGGGCATGGGGACACGGTGACCCGGGGCATGGGGACATGGGCTGCCACTCTGTAGATTGGGGACACGGTGACCCGGGGCATGGGGACACAGTGACCCGGGGCATGGGGACATGGGCTGCCACTCTGTAGACTGGGGACACGGTGACCCAGGGCATGGGGACACCGGCTGCCACTTCATAGCCTGGGGTCTTGGGCTGCCACCAGGGCATGGGGACATGCACTAACCCAGGGCATGGGGACATCATGGCCATCGTAGCCTGGGGACATGGGCTGCCACCAGGGCATGGGGACACAAACAACCACTCCCGTGGGGACAGACACTAACCCACAGCACAGGGACACAGGCCATGGGGACAGAGACTAATCCAGGCCATGGGGACATGGGCGGCCATGCCATAGCCTGGGGACATGGGCTACCACCACGGTCTGGGGACACGCAGGGCCACCATGGCCTGGGGACACGCAGGGCCACCGGGGCATGGGGACATGGACGGCCACCATGGCCTGGGGACACGCAGGGCCACCGGGGCATGGGGACATGGACGGCCACCATGGCCTGGGGACATGCAGGGCCACTGGGGCATGGGGACATGGATGGCCACAATGACCTGGGGACACGCAGGGCCACCGGGGCATGGGGACATGGACGGCCACCATGACCTGGGGACACTCAGGGCCACCATGGCCTGGGGACACGCAGGGCCACCGAGGTGTGGGGACACACAGGGCCACCGGGGCATGGGGACATGGCCGGCCACCATGACCTGGGGCGACGCAGGGCCACCATGGCCTCGGGACATGCAGGGCCACCGGGGCGTGGGGACACACAGGGCCACCGTGGCCTGGGGACATGGATGGCCACCATGACCTGGGGACACTCAGGGCCACCATGACCTCAGGACACACAAGGCCACCGGGGCATGGGGACATGGACGGCCACCATGACCTGGGGACACTCAGGGCCACCATGGCCTGGGGACACGCAGGGCCACCGAGGTGTGGGGACACACAGGGCCACCATGATCTGGGGACACACAGGGCCACCATGGCCTGGGGACATGGATGGCCACCATGACCTGGGGACACTCAGGGCCACCATGACCTGGGGACATGTGCCACCACCCCATAGCCTGGTGGGACACAGATGACCGCACCCCACCCACGGGTGGGGGATGCCCACGGCCACGCCCACCCACCCCCCCACCCCCCCAAAGGGGAGGAGCCTGGGGCGGGCGGGGCCGTACCTGGCAGAGCTGGGGCCGGTCCCCCCAGGACCTGCAGACGAGGGTGCAGATGCGCAGGGCCACGGGCAGCCGCGGGGCTGGGCTGCCTGGGGGGGCGAGGGACAGGGCAGGCGCGGCCGCCACCCAGGGATGGGGGTCCCTGCCTGACCCCCCCCCCCCGCCCTCCCCGTGGGCTTCTGGGACCCCGTGTGACACCACGGTGGCCCTGGCCAACCCCAAGCCCAGGGGACTGTGGGGTTCAGCATGGCCACTGTCACCCCCAGCCCCACGGGACTGTAGGGAGTCGAAGGTGGTCACCCCACCACCCTGCTCTGCCCCAGGGGACCACGGGGGTCCAGGGTGGCCACCTTCCCCCCACCACCACCCCAGGGGACCATGGGGGTCCAGGGTGACCTTGTCCCCCACCCCAGGGGACCACGGGGGTCCAGGGTGGCCACCTTCCCCCCACCCCTACCTCAGGGGACCACAGGGGACCAGAGTGGCCACCTTCCCCCCACCACCACCCCAGAGGACTGTGGGGGTCCAGGGTGACCTTGTCCCCCACCCCAGGGGACCACGGGGGTCCAGGGCGGCCACCTTCATGCCCTGCCCCAGGAGCCCAGGAGTTTGGTTGCCCCGATGGCCACCCACCCACCCGACTCCAAGGAACGGACACGTGGCCGGCACAGCCGCGGGGAGCCCGGGGGGCCCTTCCCTCCCATCCCAGGGTGGTGGGCACCCAAGGGCGGGGGTCTTACGTGGGGGGGGTGCGGGCAGGCGGGCGGTGGGCACCAGGGCCTCCAGCAGGACACTCTCCTCCTCCCGCAGCCCGCGGAGCCGGGCACCCACCGCCTGCACCACCGCCGCCCCCTCCTCCTTCCCGTGGGTGCTGCGGGTGCCCGTCCCGCGCCACCGCCACCCCGCCGGCCGCACCATCACCTGCGTACACCCCCGTGTCACCCCACACCGTGGCCACAACCTACACGTGCCACCCTGTGTCACCCCGTGCCACCCCACCACCTGCGTCCACCACCGTGCCACCCCGTGCCACCCGGTGCCACCACCACCCCAACAGCCTGGGGACAGTTATCACCCCGTGTCACTGGTGACACCCCACTGGCGTGTGACCCGCAGGTGCCCCTGAAAGCCCCACCGTGCCACACGGGTGCCCCCCACTCTTGTCCCCCATGGGTGCCCCATGGGTGCCCCCGCACACCCTACCGTGCCCATGGGTGACCCTGACCCCTACACCCCAGCTGTGCCCCACGTGTCCCTGCCCACCCCGTGGGTGCCCCCCCATGCCCTGCCGTGCCCCGGTACCCACCTGGCTGTAGGGCTCCATGGCGGTGCCCCCCAGGAAGGCACCCACCTCCTCCTGCACCAGGCTCTCCTGGCCCTGGGGGTCCTCCAGCCGCACCAGTCTCACCCCAGGGGCCACTGGGTCTGCGGGCAGGTCCCCCCCCGACCCCAGGACAAAGGCCAGGGTGGGGGGCACGGGCAAGCCGGCGCGGGCCGCCAGCACCCAACGGGTGACCAGCGGGTCCTCGAGCCGGCGGGCAAGCGGGACCGAGCCCCCCGTGGGGCAGTCGAGGTCGCGGGCCAGCTCGCCCACCCAGCCGCCCTCGGGTCCCCCCGCCGTGAAGGTGCCCGTCACGTAGTTGGCACGGCGGGGGGGCACGAAGGTCTCCAGGGTGCTGTGGCCCCCCGTCTCGAAGGAGACCCCCCGGGAGAGCAGCAGGGACCAGGCACCCGGGGATGTCTCCGAGGGCACCCGGCTGGCCCAGGCGGGTGACAGGCACAGCACCATGGCACCTGCGGGTGGGCAGGGGTGCGGGCAGTGCCTGTCCCCAGCCCCCTGCCCTGAGACCCCACCCTGGGGTGGGCAAAGGGGGCACCCACCCCGGGAGGGAGCACAGGGGGAGTGATGCTGTGGCTGCCCCTGGCACCCTGGGGTGGCATTTGCTGCCGGCACTGGTGTGTACTGGGGTTAATGGGGCTGGAGATATGGGGTACGGGGGGGGCTGGTGCCACCCTCATCCCCTGCCTCAGTTTCCCTCCCAGTCCCGGTCATGCAGGCACCGGTGGGGGTGGGGAACGCCTTGGCCCGGGGTTGGAGAAGCCAGGTGGGATGTGGGGAGCTCCCGCTGTGGGTTCACGGGTGTCTCGTATGGGGTGGGGACGAGGTGGCCGTACCCACCTGGGCAGCGGGTGCCACCCTCCAGCAGGACGGGCAGGAAGGCGGTGGGGGAGCCCAGGATGCAGACGGTCATGTCCAGCGGGCCAAATCCTGCCACCAAGGCAAGGGTTAACAGCCCCAGGCTGGGGACCACGTTGCCACCCTGTCCCTGGCACCCCAGCCCAGCTGTGAGCCCTCCTTCCACCCCCGTGTCCCCAGCCTGGCACCGTGCCCCCAGCACCACCCTTGTCCCTGCCACCCCCGTGTCCCCAGCCTGGCACCGTGCCCCCAGCACCACCCTTGTCCCTGCCACCCCCAGCTCCCAGCCCCCTGAGCCCCATGCCCCCTGTGCCAGCCTCCCCCGTGCCCCCCATGCCCCCCACCCGTGCGGGGCTCTGCGGAGCGGTCCAGCGTGTGGGGCAGCCCCTCCTGGCGCAGGGCACTCTGCAGCAGCTCGTAGGCGTGGGTGGCACAGTCGGGGTCCCCGCTGTCCTCGGGCACCTCGCCATCAGGGGCCTCGTCCTCCAGCCAGCCCGGGCACAGCGCCTCCGGCCCTGCCCACTCCTGCTCCTTCGGGCTCTGCGCCTGCTCCGCGCTCGTCTGCTCCACCGAGAGCTGCGGGCAGCAGAGATGGGGCTGGCATGGGGCTGGCATGGGGNAGCTCCCGCTGTGGGTTCACGGGTGTCTCGTATGGGGTGGGGACGAGGTGGCCGTACCCACCTGGGCAGCGGGTGCCACCCTCCAGCAGGACGGGCAGGAAGGCGGTGGGGGAGCCCAGGATGCAGACGGTCATGTCCAGCGGGCCAAATCCTGCCACCAAGGCAAGGGTTAACAGCCCCAGGCTGGGGACCACGTTGCCACCCTGTCCCTGGCACCCCAGCCCAGCTGTGAGCCCTCCTTCCACCCCCGTGTCCCCAGCCTGGCACCGTGCCCCCAGCACCACCCTTGTCCCTGCCACCCCCGTGTCCCCAGCCTGGCACCGTGCCCCCAGCACCACCCTTGTCCCTGCCACCCCCAGCTCCCAGCCCCCTGAGCCCCATGCCCCCTGTGCCAGCCTCCCCCGTGCCCCCCATGCCCCCCACCCGTGCGGGGCTCTGCGGAGCGGTCCAGCGTGTGGGGCAGCCCCTCCTGGCGCAGGGCACTCTGCAGCAGCTCGTAGGCGTGGGTGGCACAGTCGGGGTCCCCGCTGTCCTCGGGCACCTCGCCATCAGGGGCCTCGTCCTCCAGCCAGCCCGGGCACAGCGCCTCCGGCCCTGCCCACTCCTGCTCCTTCGGGCTCTGCGCCTGCTCCGCGCTCGTCTGCTCCACCGAGAGCTGCGGGCAGCAGAGATGGGGCTGGCATGGGGCTGGCATGGGGATAAGGGGCTGACAAGGGGCTGGCATGGGTCTGGCGTGGGGCTAAGGGACTGGCAAGGGACTGGCATGGGCTAAGGGGCTGGCATGGGGCTGGCATGGGGATAAGGGGCTGGCAAGGGACTGGCACAGGGCTGGCATGGGGCTGGCATGGGCTAAGGGGCTGGCATAGGACTAAGGGTCTGGCATGGGGCTGGCATGGGGCTAAGGGGCTGGCATGGGGGACATGGGGCAGCCATGGGGGTACGGGGCTGGCACGGGGCAGCGGGGCACAGGGTGCTGCTGCCCACACGTGGGTGGGGGCTCAGGGTGCTGGGGGGCTGCGGGTGCCGGGTGTAGAGCCGCCGCCTCGGGGACGGCTGGGCAGTGCCAGCTGCCAGGGCCACCAGCTCCCGGACAAAGCGTCCCCTTGTCCCCGTGGGGTCACGCGGCGGGTGGGCACAGCGCGCCACGCCGCCCGCTTCCCTGTGGCAGTGCCCGGCACTGCCAGGGCTCACCGGTGCCGTGCCCCACCAGGATGGGGCACCCACATCCGCGCAGACCCCCCCCCACCCTGGGCCACTCACCATCCTGGTGACCGAGGGGGCTGCAAGAGACGGATGGGCAGAGTCAGCGGGGCTCCTCGGGGACCCGCCACCCCCCCGGCCACCCTCACCCAGCGCCAGGGAGCCCTGCAGTGCCCAGGGCACCCCTCCTGCAGCACCCACAAGGGCCAGGCACCCTTCCTGGGGCACCCCTTCGGTGACCCCAAGTTGTCCCCTTGGTGCCAGCCCCGGTGACCCTGGCAGCTCCGGCTGAGCCCGAGCAGGGATTAGCGTAATCCCACGCCAGCTCAGCACAGCCGCGGGCAACCCCTGCCGCGGGGTGCCAAGGTGCCCCCTCCACCCCGGGGGGGGTGCCCCCTCCACCCCGCGGGGTGCCCCAGCTCCCAGCAGGGTGCTTGGCAGACCTGGGCATGGAGGGAAACTGAGGCACGATGCCCACTTGGCTCCCCCAGCCCAGCTCCTACAGCTCCGTGGCGGGGGCCGGGATCCCAGGGGCCATGGGGATGGTGTCCCCATGGGGTGGCTGGGATCTGGTGACAGGGACACGTGGCTCGGTCCCCTGCCTGCCGCTGAGCACCCGCCAGCATGAGGCCCCCCCCCAGGACCCAGATATGGGGCAGCCACAGGGGTCCCTTGCAGGTCTGTGCCCCCCGCCCAGCCTGGGGACCTCCCTGGGTCCCCTCTTGTCCCCAGCTGGGGGATGGCCCTGCAGTCCCCAAGCTGGGACAGCTGTGTCCCCCGCGCCTGCCCCTGGTACCTTGGGGTGGGAGCCGTGGCCTGAGAGCACGCAGGGGACAAGGGCTCAGGGACGCCTGGCACAGGGGACACCAGTCGGCTCTGGCCTTTAAACCCCCGCGCCGTGCCACCCCGGGGTGCCCGGCCCCCAGCCCCGTGCCCCGGATTAGGCGGCGGGCACGGCGGGCGGCACAGAGCCCCATTGTCCCCTCCGCAGCCGGGGGGGGCACAGGCACCTCGCGCCAGGCGCTGGCACCATCGCCCTGAGCTGGGCTTGCACCCCTGTCCCTGGCCTTGTCCCCGTCCCCAGAGACAGCAAGGGACGGTAGGGAGGCCATGGGGACATGTTGCCACAGCGGGACCTGGGGCGGTGGCTCAGTGTGCCCAGGGTGTCCCCGTCCCCCTGTCCCCGTCCCCAAGCTGGCCGGGCACGGCCCCCCCGTCCCCCTCTCCCCAGCATGGCGGAGCTGTCAGGCCGCACGTCCCCCGGCTTAGCTCCAGCTGCCCACGCCGTCACTGTCACCGTCACCGGCAGGCACAGAGCCACCAGCGCGGCCACCACGCCGCAGAGCCCTGCACACCCTGCCACCCACACCCTGCCACCCACACCCACGGCTACACCCAGCACAGCCGCCCCACAGCCGCCGCCTGCACAGCCGCCCCGGCACACCCGCCCTGCCGCGCTGCCCTGTGCGCACACGCGTGTGCACACCTGCACACGCACACGCAAACGCATGCACATGTGCACACACACATGCACACGGACATGCGTGCAGACGTGCCCACGGACATGCACCCGTACACACAGACATGCAGCCAGGCGGACATGCACATGCACACACAGACATGCGTGCACACATATGTACGCATGCACACAGACAAACATGCACACACACATGCACACACACATGCATGCACGCATGCACACACAGGTATGCACACACATGCACACAAACATGCACACAAACATGCAGACACGCATGCATGCACACATGCACATGCCCACACGTGTGTACACATGCACACATGCACACATGCACATGCCCACACGCGTGTACACATGCACACATGCACATGCCCACACGCGTGTACACATGCACACAGACACGCACACACGCACACGCGTGCACACACGCACACAGCCCCGGTGCCCCCCCCCACGCGTGCNGAGAGGGGACGGGGCCAGGGGCCAGGGGACGGGGCCAGGGGAGAGGGGACAGGGCCAGGGGCCAGGGGACGGGGCCAGCTCGGCGGGGTCACCCAGGGCCGGCTGTAAAACTGACACCGCGGAGCAGAAATGTCAGGGCTGGGGCCAGGCGGCTGCAACCCCCGGGAGCTATTCCCGACCGCACGGCATGGCACAGCACGGCATGGCAGGCGGGGAATGGCATGGCACAGCATGGCATAGCACACAGGGAATGGCATGGCACAGCATGGGACACGGGGGATGGCATGGCACGGCATGGCACACCGGGAACGGCATGGCATGGCACAGCATGGCACATGGGGAATGGCATGGCATGGCATGGCACAGCATGCAGGGACTGGCATGGCATGGCATGGCCCACAGGACGTGGGGAATGGCGTGGCACGCCATGGCATGGCTCGGCACAGCACATGGCATGCATGGTGTGTGCAGCACGGCGTGGCACAGTGCAGTGTGGCATGCATGGTGTGGCACGGCCTGGCATGTTAAGCATGGCACAGCATGGCATGGCACAGCATGGCATGGCACAACATGGCGCGGCGCAGCACGTCTGGCATGGCGTGGCACAGCACAGCATGGCACGGCACAGCATGGGTAGTGGCGGTGCCGGTGCCACCTGCGATCTGTCCTGGGCACCCTGGGCACGGCTGCGGGGGGGCTCTGGGGCCGGGGAGGGGG